>JAOXYD010000134.1:1559406-1573381 GCA_028565735.1 Pinacopodium congolense | reverse complement strand
CCCCCCCCCCCCCCCCCCCCCATCCAATAGAAAAATCAAATTAATTATAGAACATGAATTTAATTAGTCTATTTATTATTGAACAAAGAAAAATATTATCAGGTGAATAGATTGACTTTAAAATAACAACGATTTATTACTATTACTATAAAACAAACTCATATCATATCTTTGTTACAAACTGAATTCTTATTTGATTCCTTTTAATTTTCAAAAAATAAAGAAAAAGAAAGTTGATTTCTTATTGGATGCCACCCCCCAATTGATATAAGGCAATGGAGCATTACATATGTCGGGGCGTTTTGCGGATTTGTATTGCAATAGCCCATTGGGTTGCTCTAAATCCAAAACAACAAAAAATAAAAAATAAAATACAAGGCAGGCTTGTGATACCTTGAGTTAAGCTCAATGATGGCTTAAATCTCTTTAATAAATTATTGATTAATATTTGCATGTCTAAAATATCTCTATTCATAATACATCATTGTCTTAAATTTTAAGTGAAGTTCAAAGCTGCTTCTTATTTTGATAACTTAGTGCATGGGAGATTAGATAAATAGCTATTTCCTTCTACACTATCCTTTCCAAGCTGCTTGTTTTCAAGGGTTTTAACACCATCCTTAGAACATATGACAAATAGGTTCTAGCAAGTTGGGATGATAATTTAGGAAGGCTGATGTCATGAAAATCAAAGTTATACAATATACTAAAGTGATTGGCTTTGAAAATGGAGCTCGTGCTCTCTAATGGTGGCAAAAGAGTATATACGAACTGCTCTTATACTTGAAGAGATTTCAAAATGTCTGTTACATGAACATTTTCTTCAGTCATGAATCTTACAAACAAAAAAGACTATAAGAAAAGTTTGTCTTCTTCATTGAATGTTAACACCAGAAAGGAGACATTTCGCTGGTGGAAGCAGAGCAACAGCTCCTCTCAGAGGACTCGAGTATCTCCTCAACACAGTCTGAAGCTTATTTTCTGCAGCTTTTGAATGGTAATAAGCCAACAGTCCAGCACAATCCCTGCTTGGAAACAAAAAAAACATGAATCAATCCATAATTATCCTTTCTTCTCCTATATGCATGTGATGATGATAATCAGAAGAGAAGAAGACTCACTTGAGCTGTGATTCTGAAAAACCAGTGTGAAGCTCAAGTGTATCAGTCCAGAGAGGTGTCTTGTTTAGAATGCATCTTGCGACATAGACAGCTGAAGCGGCCACCATTGAAGGGCAGAACATTATAGTTTCGTAATGCATTATACCCAACTCAGCAAGAAAGTATACCGTGTTCTCAAACTAGACAATCAAAACAAAAAATTCTTAAGTTTTGTTGGAATCAATCAAGAAAGCACGTACCGATAGTTAATCCAAATCATTTTTACTTACTTTCATATCAGGAATGGATGCCTTGATGAAACGAGCAAGGAACACATAGTGTGTAGGCAATGTAAGTGTCCATTCCAGCTTTCCCAGTATAGTTTTCTCCATAACAAGAATCTGCTCATGAGAATAAGCTTTGTCTGAAATGCACACTAGATCATTAACCTGCATTAAAAACCAATTAGCTTATATATATATAGATAAGTTGTGTGTATATATATATATATATAATTATGATTATATACTACCTCAGGAGCCCAGATTTCTTCATATTTGGAGGCAATGAGTGTTGCACTCATGCCTAGCAGCTGCAGTTCTCTTCGTGGAACAGTAGTCACAGAAAGGAATCTGTCGATTATATTGACTGTGAGATAAAGAGTTTCTTGTTGTAGCTCAAACTTCTGGTGTACATCTATCAACCAATCCACCAGAATGGCTCTCATTCTCTCGTTGATCTCAGGTTGAGAGCTCATATAATTGCGAGGTCTACTCTCATTCTGCATGGCAAAATTTAACAGATTCAAGGCACAAAAAATCTACAGGCTTATCAACAGGTAAAGAAAACTTGCATACTTCAACAAGCTTATAGAACTTGTAGATGTCCTCCACATATTCTACTCCAGCAAGGTCATTGTTGGTGTCTGCTGCATCAATGTCTATGATATCCTTCTTTGGTTTGTTTTCCAGACCACAAGCAGCCTAAATTAACATAAAAATTTAGACAAACCGGTGATGGATTATAACCATTCATAGCAGTATAGTTTTGAGATGTCACCTTGCTTCTTGCAGTAAGAACTGAAGTTAGAGTCTGTGCTTTCTTTCTATTTGATGCTTCTCCTTCCTTCTTCTTATTCTCGTGCCTTTCTTGTTTGCTCTCTGCTATGTCATCAACAGAATCAGGGCTTATCTCGATTACTTCTTCAGGCTTTGGCTTGAGGGTAACTTTCTTGGCCTTGTTTACCTTTGCAACTACAGGCTTTTTACCCACTGCAGCTCCATCGCCAACTACTGCAGGCAAGTTGGCACAAATTTGTTTCTGCATTTCAACCCAACATGCAAAATCCAAACTCAGGCACAAACAGACACAAACTATCTAACTATTCCATGAATGGAGATACAGAAAAACTAGGGAAGAAGTAGTAATGAAAAGTGCATCAACCTTGTTGTTCTCTGCTGCGGCGGCAGCTTGAGCATTGGCCAGTAATTGTGCATAGAAACTCCTATCAAATGTTATGAGAATTCAGTGAAAGAAAAAGCAAAGAATTTCTCGAAAGCAAATAACAATCTTCCAATCTTGAATTAAAGGAGAGAGATAGAGAAACCTTGTTAGGGGTCTAGACGTCTGAACCTGATCTTTTTTAGCATCAACGGCGCGAACTGTTACAAGATTGCCAATATCACCTAGCGCACGACGGCCTTTTCCTTCCACAGCCGCCCCATTTTTCTTCTGCTGTTTATTAAATCCGACAACTGCATCTCCTGAAGAAAACACCTTATCACAATCACATTCAACGCATTTCTTGCATCAATCTCTTATCCATTAAACACATATGAAACCAAGATACAGAGCACTTGATGATTTGATGATGATGTTAGGTAAACATCAACAACTAATGTACATTTTCCAGTTGTCTGACAACAAAAGACAACTTTTTCTTTCTTGCCCATCATAGATTTTCCAGCCAATCAAGCAATATTGAAAGAAAAGGAGATCAAAAGAAGAAAAAAGAAAAGATCTTTGAGATCATTTGGAAGAAACAAAAGAAAGAAACCATTCTACACAATACCAATAAAGAAAAGAAACCCATTTAAAAAATCAAAGTACAAAGAAAACCAAAACCCCAGAAAAGTTCAAAAGAAAACCCCACAACCCAACTCAGAGATAGAGAGGCACGAGAGGTTACCTCTGGCTTGTTGCGGAACACCAGGTCTGGAAGCCATTTTTTTCTGATAACTGAAATGAACTTCCCCACTCGAATCTCTGATTCTCGTTTTTGCTTTCACTCTGAAACTTCTCTAGATGGTCTAAAAGAGAGAGGCGAAGGGACACAACAGGAAATGAGAACCAGCGTATGACTTCAATATTTGAAGCTGAGGAGCCTTTCTCTTCACACTTACAACGGTCGGATTTGTTCTGATTTCTGACCCTAGGATCATTATATCAATCCAACGATGCTGAGTGGTCCATGTTTCTTCTATTGACACAAAGTTACCGTTGGCCTTAAAATTTTTTACGGTAAGTAACACGTTAGGCGTTAGGCTTTGATACTAATTATAACTATAAAGTATCACAGAAATTCTGTGCTACTTATATGAAATACTAACACTTTATTTTGAAATTGGTTTATTTTTAGTATAAATGCTAATGTTCAAATTTTAATTTAATCATAATGCTTATGCCATAATTTGATTATGTGATTTGTTGCTTTTTTTTTCCTTAACAAATAATTTTTAAATAACGAAGAAACCTTTGTATATTAGTATATTAAATACCGTATTAGTACCGGTACTGAAATTACCTCTAAAATGATACTGTACCGATACCATTTAGGATAATTTTTTAAAATTATAAATTAAATTTTAAATTTTATAAAATTTGTAAAATGGTCTATAAATGTATTATATTGTGTAATTTTTAACTTAACTTTAAACTTAAAAAGACCAAAATATACAATTTTTTCTTTTCAAAAATTTTTTAAAATTTTTTTCGAGTACTTATCAATATTGACTGGTATCAACCGGTATGAAATTGAAGAATTCCGTACTGATTTCTTGCCGGTACCAGTACTGTATTAAACACACTATTGTATGTTGCAATTTAAAGAAATATAATTATGGATTTACGATTTTGAAACTTAAATTTATGAACTTTAAGTTAGGATGTCATTAATATTAGTGAACCCTCTTAATTTTTAAAAATATTATATTAATCCTATTTAACATGATGTAATTAGAATTTAAAATTATTTAAGTTTGAAGTTTAAATGATATATCTTTAAAGAGTCGAATTAGGCACCCCTCAATAGCGGTGCAGTAGCCTGCCCCATGCGGATTATATATTTTAATAGAAAATACTCAATTTATTCTTTTTTTTATCAATTTTTATTATTATTTAAGAGTATAAATGTCAATTCACATTTTTTTAAATGTATGTTTTCAATTATACTCCTAACTTTATTTTAAAAATTATAAAAAAACATATTACACAAATACTAAGATATCCTTCATTCTTTTACAAATTTACAAAAAAATTATAGGTTCTGAGTAAGACTCATGCAAGCGCCATACAAGGTTGCAGGCAGTATATTAAATATTGTATCGATACCAATACTAGATTGTCTTAAAAAATGATACTATACTAGTATCGATTAATACCATTATCATTTCGAATAATTTTTAAAATTATAAATTAATTCCTTAATTTTATAAAATTTACAAAATAGTCTATAAATGTATTATATTATATAATTTTTAACTTAACTTTAAATTTAAAAAGAATAAAATTAAAAATTTTAAAAAATTTTCGGGTACCGACCACATTGGTTGCAGAGCTTCCCGTTGTTGGGAGGGCTTAATAGTTATTTTGATTTTTAAAAATGTCATAATTTTTTGTAAATATTTTTTGTGTGTAAAAAAGAAAGATATCTTAATAAAACCTGCATATGATATTGGCTAAAATTTTCTATCTTTGAAGAATTGGTAGTTAACAAAGAGGTGATTTATGAATTCTTGGTCAGAGGTGCAAAGAGGGAAAATGTTTAGACATTGAGGATTAAGGTTTTAAAACTTAAAATTCTCTATTATAGGAGTTTCAATTGAAGTGTCATTTAAGATATCTAATTTCAATAAATTTTCTCAATTAAAAAATGTCACATCAATCCCATGAGAGTTTTAAACTATTTTTTTTAATTTAAGGGTTAAATAATATAATTTTAAAACTGTCAATTATATTTTTATATAAACATTAAGCATTAATATTTACTCTAAGCATTAATGATGAAGAAACCCCTATTTCATAAATATGTCTCTAAATATCATTTATGAATTTAGTCTTTTCAAACAAGTAGAAGAAGAAGACAGTATATATAGAATCCTAATGAAATCTTTCTTTATGAAATAGTAAGATACCAATTCTTTTAATTAGATAATCAAGCAATTACAATACTGCCATCCTACTCAAATACATGAGAAAGTAGAGGGAAAACAGAAACCAAAAGAGGAAAAAAAAAAAACACAATCAATAAAACAATGATCAACTTTGTTACAAAACAGACCGGTAGTAGGCAAACAAAAACCATGCCTGAAAACTACACAAAAACTGATCAGTAACAAAAGGCCAACACATCATCAAGCAATACTGAGGGTGGTGATCAAACTTCTCTATTATAACTGGACTATTAGGCATCTGTTAAACACACTTTGTTAGTTCTGCTTTTTATCTCTACACTTGATCTTCCGGTCCGGCAAGTATGACCTGTCGTTTTACGATTGAATATGTTAAGCATCATCGAAGAAAAAATAGATAACGCAAAGGAAATAACACAATACCTCATCATAGTTTAAGGACAAGTTCTTAGACAAATTGCTATAAATGTTTTGCTCTTCTAGCTGAATCCAAGATTAGTTTATAGGGCGTTTGATTGAGTTTTTTATTATGGTTTTTGGTTGTAAATGTTATATTTTTGTATTGAATTTTGTGTATTTTTATAAATTTTTGTGTTATCTCTCTTGATTTTTGTACTGTATTAGAATGCTTTTTTTTCGATTTCTGTAATTTTATTTATTGTTTTTTATGTTTATAAAATCTAAAAACCAAATTAAAAAATCAAAACGTTTCCAAACGGCCCTAACCTCTGGAAAATTTACAGGAAATTTTCTATTGCTAATTTAGAACACAAATTGGCAAGTCTCTCATTAAGCTTGCAAGGATGTATGGAAATACTTGAAAGAAAAACATTCATGGGTAGATATTGGAATTGATATACTTACATTGCAATCAAAAGCATATTTCCTGGCAAGCATTGCAGCTGCATTCCTTTCTCGTTCTGAGTCGAATGTTAATACAAAAGAAAGGCCCTTCCGCGGTTGCCAAAACAATTGCTTCGCTGCAGCACTACAATCGGACCTAACTCCACATAACTAGAAGAACAGAAAATTTTCAATGTGAGAATTGCAAATGCAACTCCAGAAAACCAGTGCCATTACAGTTATGATGATTGAACTAATTAAGTTCACTTTCATCCACTTAATTAGCAGAGAGAAGAAACTGGAAACCATAAACCAGAAAAGATAGAAGCCCGGTTCAACATGAAATAAGTACCTGCATTGATGTGGAATAGATTTCTCTGGCCTTTGTAATCCAACCTCTACACAGCTTTATCCTCATTTTACCCACATTGAATACATGAACAGAATGTGATGGATGATCTTGTCCATTCATTTGAGAAATGACAACCTACATTAAAGTCCATCATAAAATCAAATAAACTGTGAATCCTCAAACTGAAATGGCGAACGGTCTGTGAAAAACGAAGAAGCCACATTGATTTTGATGCTCTATTATAGTCCCTCTAGAATAGAAAAGGCTGATCACCCTTATAATACCTTATTATACAATGTCAGACATTTTCCTGAATCCAAATTTATTGGAAAATGACAAAGACAGAATGCATGCATATGCATACATTATATATACTATCAAAGAAACTAGGAAAGCATGTGTTTACGCACATTGAACTCTGAGCTTGATTTTCGTAGAAGTGTCTCTACGTAGCTTCCCAATCCTGCAGCTGTTGGAAGGATTTTAGCTGAGTATTTCTTTGAAAATCAACCCTATAAGTACATATAGCCAGTACAAATTGTTTTGTTTCTTGGAGGAGCTTAAATAATTCATTCTTGTCCAGAGTACAGGAAATAATAAGTGCTGCAATCACAAATTAATATCACAATAGCCAGAAATCAGTTCTAGTATTCAATACGAACCAGAATGAATGGCACCACTGGTAGTCACAGTGAACTTTTGGCCATTGGAGACAATATCCACTTGCAAGAATCTCCCAACATCAAACGGTTCAGGAGCATACATTGATTTGTTAGCGCCTATCAAACAAAAATTGCGTGTGATAAAAGTGGCAGGTAGCACATAAAAAAAAAGAAAAGCGCTAAATGCACTCTAGTCAGAGTTCATTTTAGTCCGATTCAAGGAAGTTTGGTTGCAAATAAATGAAGACAAAGCAGAGAATGACACTAATTTAGTAAAGCAGGAACATGTTAATGCTTCATCTTTCATTTTAACATCTCATCTCAAAGGTAATAAGGCCTAAAGCTCTGTAGTACATTTATATTTTCTCTATTCAGATTCCAAAATCATGCAGAAGAATGCTGATTATGACAACCATCAAGGGCACCACTTTATCAGCATATAACTTGCAAAAAATGATCAAAGTTTTCAATAATCCAGAAATGTTGGAAGATTAATCCAATAAAAGCATAAATGGTTAATACCATCTTAAAGTGAAACAGATGAGTGATTACCTGAAATAACTTCTTTTTGACTGCCATCAGCTGATAAACGATGCCACTGAATTAAGCATTTTGAAAGAGGTAGTGCACTATCTGAGCGAAGCCGTAGCTTTAAGAATGAACCTAGAGTTTCAGAACCATCTAGGACATATGGAGAGGATTTATTCTCCTCAGCTCTCTTGCTTATTGCCAGCTAGATTGCATTAAAAAATCAGTTATGAAATGACTAACAATCACACAGAAACAGGCTCCATCCATGACATATTGACCAACACAATAATTAGAAAATCGATTGAAGATGGAAGGAAAAAAAGGAAAGAAGACCCCAAAACGAAGAAATTGTATTCATTTTTGGAATTAAATGTTAACGATTTTAGGTAGGATTCTCCAAAGGCCAAGTTTCAGGAAGTATAAACTATAAAATTGTGTCAGTTGGTTTTGCTTCTCGAATTATCTATACATGGACTATGAACTTTATCAAGAATTACTCAAGTGAAAGATGAGACTTTTGTTCTCATTTACAACCTTCAATTGATATATACCGTAACTGAAATTTTGGCCACCAAGTGAAAATCACCAAATACTTTGCAACTACAATTATCAACTAAATAAAATCAATCAGCATGAAAAGACGAAAAGCAAAGTCATTAAATGGAATGAGCTTCTTGTTGAAGTATAAAAAATCATTTTAGAAAAATTTCAACAAAGTCAGCACCTTGATCAACTAATGAACAAAACTGTTATAAAGCCATCAAAAGTAATAGAAAGTAAGTGCATGCAAAACTTTTGACAAACCTCTCTCTGAAGTTTGATTGAAAAAATAGATTTGTCTCGGATTTGACCTTTCAGGGCGCGAAGCTCATGTTCCATGTCCATGACCTGCATGCATTATTCTTATATGAGAGATTTTTATAAAAAGCAGTAGCTAGACTTAATTTGAAGATGGACCAACAAAGTTTTGGGCAAATTTAAGGCACTTTGGGGATCAAAGTGCATGCTTCTTGTCTCTTTGTTCCTTTTCCAACTTCTCAACTAAGCAAGAGAAATTATGCAAGCGTGAGGATTATACGTTATGGAGCATTAGCAATAAGGTGAGAATAATTGGATCCCCTTAACAAGTATTGCTTTTCATTAGATACTTAGGAGATTGTTCCATGGAAGAACAATTAGATAAACAACTGACCTATCAGAAATGAAAATTCCAAGGAGATAACACTCAATTACCTTGCTAGGCTGGTGCAGCAGTTTAATTCTTCTAGCCTCTTGAACCTCCTCAATTAGTTCTTCAACATCCTAAAATGAAATGAAATGCATCAGCAGATAACATCATATTTTATTTGACAAGAATATTCAGTACTAAACTATGTTAGAGACCTCTTATAAGACTTCAATTGATGATATGTTGATATCATCGCATGATAAAACACTGTCATCAAGATATGAAATATAACGAAGCGCTTAATTGCAGAACTCACAGGGTCCTGATTTTTAGAATTTTGAGCATTCCTTTCTTCCTCTTCTAAGGCCTCACCAAACCTCTGCACAACTGCCCTAGCACTTTCAATTTCAGCACAAGCAAATGACTTTTCCTGATTGACTAACTTCTTCGCATCTTCAGAAGCCTGTGAGTTGAAAAGAATTATTCAGTCTAAGAGGTATTCAAGAAGACATAATATGAAGAATATCCAAATCTAGAAACTTGATAGGCACAAATTATAGCGACTCAAACTGAAGTGTGATGATTAGGGAAGGAGTTGATGAAGCAATTTTTCTATGATGACCAAGAGTCTGTGACCATCTTACTTTTAGAACATTGAGGCACAATAAACTAAAGCCGCAACACCAATATTATATGTAACTGAAGAATTCAAGAGAAGTAATTCATACACAAATTGAAAAAATGCCATTAACAAACCTGTTTAAGAAAGCCTGCCAGCTTTTTTACTTCGAACTTTTCCTGGATTAGTTCTCCTTCTTTTTGAGTCAACTTAACAGCTAATGCCTCAACCTGAATGAAAGAAAATAGTGATAAGAGCTACTGGCATGCCACACTATTTGTGGTTTTCCTGGTAGACTAACTTCAACTATGTAATTCAATGGAAAAGGCAAATAATGAATTAGAAACCAAACTGACCATAGAAATGGCCTTCTCGACATCCTCCTTGTTTTGCCCGGTCATACGGCCGCGTAAAGATTCTAATGCGTCCCTAAGCTTCTTTAGAAGAACATGTCCTTCCAGAGAAGCAGTCTCTCTAAGCTTTGCCTGAAAACAAGAAATGGCAGTAGTTCAATATTTAACTCATTTAACCATCTTCCCTCATTGAGTTGAATTTTGTAATAAAGATGCCTATTTGCATTTGCATCTTCATGTGCAGTGCAAAATGTAAATTTTTATTGAACCCTTGGAAGAAAATGGCAAAGTTTGAGAACCTCTGCAGTTAACTTAGCAGCAGCAGATAAGTTCTTGTCAAATTTGCTAGCGAGATCACGAACCGAGAGGCGCTTGTGCTGATTCGATAGCTGCATGGTTTCCTGTTCAACAACCTCTTTGAGGGAAGGACCCTTGTTATCTTCTTTTGGTTCCTCCAAGATCTGATTATCAGGTCCTAGCTTATATTTTGGAAAGTGATTAGAAGCAAAGCTCACATCCGCAGAAACGGGAAGAATCATTTCCACCATGCTTTCTTCAATTTCAGGAATTATCTTCGTCATTGAGTCAAATTTAGATTCTCTGGTCAGTTGCAGGAAGAATTATCTGTATTAGACCTCATTAAACACAAGGGAAAACAAAACCAAAATATGCAAAAGTTGTCTACACTAAATTTCATGTCCTGACAGTTGCTATCACAAAGTATGGATGTTCATTACAACACTGAAAACATCAAAGAGAAGATTACATCGAAACTACTGATCATCCCTGGTCAGCTTCATCCAAGTAGGAGACCAGAGTTCTATGAGATCAACACTAGAAAGGAAATCAGATGAAAGACAAAAGCAGCAACAAGAAAGACTTCCTATGTTAACCAACTGCTGGTAAACGTGCAAGTAGTTGATGGTTGATGAGGTGTTCCAACAAAAAAGGAAATCTCAGTTTGTTGATGTCCACAAGTCTTCTATGAAACCAACTGCATTTAATGAGCAACAAATTGCCACTACACTAAGAGTAGAAGCCCCATTATTACCTTACGCAATAAATTCTGCATTATTTTAATCTTGGCAGACACAGGCACACAATGAAAAGGGGAGACGGGAAAAGGCCAAACATTGTGAGATTCTAAGGACATATCTTGAAAACTTTGTCTCCTTAAATATTAAGCATCAACTTGTTTTTTTCCTTTGGGTGTAAAAGGTGAAGCCTACCTAAAATAATAAATTAAATAAAAGTTCTTAAATCTCCATGATACCATATTCCGGACTCCTTCCTCATTCACTCAGTAATCCATAATCAGCATATAGACAACCTCTACCAGAAAGAGGAAGAATCTACAACTTAAGCTAACTGGAAAAAAGAGTGCTAAAACAGACATTAATCAAGGAAACTATGAAAACCCAGATAGAGAAATCAAGAAAATGCAACTTGAAAGTTGCAAATCTGATCAACAAACACTTACAGATGACAGAAGCCGAGAAATAAACACTAATGCCAGGACATGCAACAGAGTTTTCCCTCCTTTTTGAAACAACAAAACTTAAGAGAGACAAAGAAAGAGAGAATGTGAATGTAGAGAGAAGGAGAAGAAGAATCTAAGGGATGGGATTTGGAGGGCTTTTGCTTTTGTAAAAGCTTGACTTAGTTTGCTTTCTTTCTTCCTCCACTCTCCGGCCTCTGCTTCCCCTGACTCTGTCTATTATATATTGCAACTTTTAGCTGTCCGGACAGAGCATCATGGTAACTCTTGAAACATGTCTGGTCAAAGTCGTTAAAAGTTCAAAAAAAATAAAATGAAATATTCATGCATTGGGTCCACTTCCAGTTAAAGTGGGTCCCATTTGTGGCTAAAGTAGGTCCCGCTTCCACCTGGCCTCTGCGGTCTGTGTGTCTACTCTTTGGAGTGGGACTCTGGTTGGTAGGTAAAGTTCGTTTGATGATGCACCCATCAGATTTTGATGATTTTTATAATTATTTATAATACATCTACATAATTTAAGTAATATAAATTATTATAATTATAAATATTATTAAAATAATAATGTCTTAATTTTATAATATTTATTTGTTGATATTATAATTTCATAAATGTTTATCTTATTTTTAAAAAATTCATAGTTATTATATTATTGTTGGAGTATTAAATTTTATAATTTGTTAATAATATATTTTAAATAAATTGTTTGGTTAATTTAATTAATTGATGAAACTTATTAATGCAATGTAAATCATGTCTTTAATAATATTTAGAAGTTTTTTATTTTTACCTAATTTAGTACTTGCTCCTTGGACTAGAATTAGGAGATGTCTATGCCATGAAATTAACACAAATGTGAGAAAATGAAAGCCATTAATACATGGCAGGGCTTTTTGGTTATAATATATAAGCCATTATAATAAACTTAACAAAATTTGGATGCTTTTCTTATTTGTTGGACAACTACGAGTTTATAATATGTTTGATCTCACTTTTTATTTTTATTTTTAATTTTTGTTTTTATGTGTGTTTTGATTTTTCTGTTATTTTTATTAATTTTTGTGTTATTTTTTAAGTTTTTATACTATATTAATATGTTATTTTTTTCGATTTCGGTACTAGTTTTATTAGTTTTTATATTTTAAAAAATAAGAAATAAAATTTGAAAACGGAAGTAAAAAGTAAAAACAAATAAGGCCTAGTTTTTGGACATTCCAATATTACGTTATCATAATGCATTATATATATATATATATAGATATAGATATAGATACTATTGAGTCAAATAGTTCAACAACATAATATATCAAAAGTTTGCGCTCTTGAACTTATTATAAAAGCATTATTACGAAAATTGTGGGGCATTTCACAGTCTATTATTGTCGAAGTAAATCAATCAATTCAGGAATTTTTTTAAATATTCGTATTCCACCTTAATAGAAGGTTTTTTTTTTCTTGAAAACAGTGAAAGGAGGGTTTTGGTAAGCCTAACTATATATAAAAATAAAATAAATCTAGAATGCATCCTTACCAACATGATAAGAGAATGGGTCCATGGGACAATGCACGAAGGTTTGGTACATGAGAGTGATGAAAAAGAACCAACAAAAAGAACTATCCATGTCATTTAGTATTTTATTTGATAAAAAATTATATTAACATAATTAAATTTAAATAAATTTTTTCTACTAATAATAGTTATTATTATTAAATTTACCGATTACTAATTATTTAATCAATATCTTATTTTAAAAAATTGTCTCTTCATTTTTTATTTACATTCTCTTTATATTTTATTTGATAAAAATAATATTAACATTGTATTAACATTATTTACTTTAATACATTTTTATTTAACAAGAATAACTATTAAAGGCTACCAACTAGCCACTATTCTTCTTCTTATTCAAAAGGGTCCTACCATCTTTCTTTACCCACATTCACCCTTTTTACAACTCTTGCTCCAAAAAAGATCTGCCAACCCCAAAGTTTAGACATGATATTATTCAAATTGAGCTTTCTTAACATTACTTGATATGCCCTACTTGTAGTATTTGAATATAGCACATTCTAAACATAAAATCACATAGATTAAGGGGAAAAAAAAGAAGCCAATTTCCTTATTAGTCTATATTCTTATCCGGCGTCATTAAAACCTCATTATATTCATAAAAATTCCCATCTCTTCAATCTATCCCAAAGTTAACTTAAATAAGGTTTTAGAGTATAATAACCATTACCACTTGGCTCCTTTAGATAATTACAAGATAGTTTATACTATGAAATGTCTTTTAAAAAACAATTAAATTGTTGTATTTATTAAGGGCTTGTTTGGCATGGTTGTAATTTTCTGTTTTGTTAAACACAGAAATCGAAAAAGACAATACACATAAAAATCAAAGATAATACACAAAAATCAATACAAATATATCAAAACTACAAC
>JAOXYD010000134.1:1519707-1536397 GCA_028565735.1 Pinacopodium congolense | reverse complement strand
AAATGGTGATATTTAATTCACCTTTATGTTTGTTTTTTTTTTTGTTTTTGTTTTTTTATGTTTTTGTATATATTTTTCATTTTTTTACTGTTTTTCAATTTTTATATTGTATTAATATATTATTTTTTTAATTTTGTACTGTTTTTAAAATTTTGTGTATTTTAAAAAATAAAAACAAAAAATTAAAACAGAAATCTCAACTAAATATGCTCTTGATTTTTAGTGTAATCAATAGAATGAGTATAAATCAAGCACACGAACCTTTTGATTTTTAGATTGATGTTCTAATAACTAAACCATCTTTTATAACGCATCATATCTTATAATATGAGCTATTTGAATGTTATATTATGGTATTTTATTGGTGGTTTTTAATGACTATCTTTATATAAAATAAAATAAAAATTAAAATAACTTTTTATCTTATATAAAGATGACAATAAAAAGTTACCAGTAAAATATTATGTAATTTTTTTCTATTAGTTTGAATCAAATTTTTAGACAAAGATTACGTGACAGTATAAGACCTGCTTATAACTTTTGATATACAATTTTATGTTATCATGTGACACATAATACGAGTATTTAAAGGAAATTAGAATTAAAGTTATTTTCAAATGTTTATAAAATATTGAAATCTCTTTTTAAATATTTTTAAAATATTGAAATTCATTTCAAATATTTTAAAACAATAAAAATTGACTTAGACATAAGCAAAATCTTCAACGTTTAAAAGATAACTTTTTACCAACTATACATTACTTCAGTGAAATAGAAACCTCTGAGATAAAACTATCTGCTGAAGTTTTGGCCCTCACTTATAACTTCTCTTGCATTTACTAATTGAACCAAAGGGAACTGGGATTCCCCATTAATGAATTAACTCCCTCACCCCCCATAAAGAAACCATGTGTACTCATTTACGGTTCACTTCCATGCCAGCTCCATCATCAATCATCTTCCCCCACCGCAAATCTAAAAGCTGAAGAAGAAAGAGGATCTGACATGGTTTATCATCAGTAATTATCAATAGCCTCTCCTTCTCCTTCTCCTCCTCCTTTACTTAGCCTGATTTCTGGCTACTTATGCAAACAATAGTTTCAGAATTATTATGGCATGGTGAGAGGAATTATAATTCCACTGGAAACTCTAGCCAACCCCTTTTCAACCCCAGAACCAAAAAGACACGTGAGCTTGTTAAAATTAAACAATCACTCATCTTGGCATCTGACTTGCAGGTTAAAGAATCAAGGATGTCATCATGCTCGTATACATGGCTTAGAGCAAATCCATACATACAAATATTGAATCTGTTCTATGATGCATAGTAATGCCCTCGTGCATTAAACAAAAAACCTGCGCACGTAACTGTTGATAACGACTGCCATTCACAACTTTAAGCATCAATCATAACCACATATAAAAGGGGCAACAGAATTGTGTGAAAGGTTAATCATTGCTAACCAAATTGTGAAGTCTATAATAGATGATGCTCCTAAGCCTCAAATCTTCTGACCAATCCAGTCGATGATGGCAACCGTGCTATAACATTGGGAGGTCAGAGACTGCAGTTAAAAACTATTAGCTTATCTTTTATATACAAATCAGGGAGCTGCATTTGGTTTTTCAACTCCAACTGCTCCCAGATCTCAAGTAGTCACAAGATGAAGGCCCGAGAACTGAAGGATACATGAATAAGTAACATACTTAACACTGTCTAAAAGAACGACCACAAAAATCCTTGAAAGAGACTTTGGTCTTATCATGCCATCAACTTCAATATCGCCAGCCTCTCTGGGATCAAAAAGCACAGAGACAACCACTGAAGATGTTGATTTATTTCTTTGCAAGTTTTCATTGCGAGAATTACTTCCAACTTGTTCTCCTGTAATATTGAGATCAGAACTCGAAATATGTAGTGGAAGACCACGTAATGTCCTTCTATGCTTTCTTTTGTTGACATAAGTGGCATTTTGTTGTTTCTCTGATGTTCTGTCGATCACCGAAGAAGCAGGAACCATGGCTCCCAAAGATGGCGTGGTGTCAAACCGAAACACCTCACTGCACATACCAGAACTCAACAGCGGCCCTGAAGAGAAGAAATATTTCTTTAAAGTTAACTAACATTCTACAGATCAGAAGATAGACTAACATTGATGTGCAAAAGTCCAGGAACAGGTGATTCAGAAGCATTACCCTAATTGATTAGCTTCTCTTAATCCAGACATATGTTTACCCCAATTCTACTATCAAATCACTGCCACATACAGGAACAGGTGATTCAGAAGCATTACCCTAATTGAATAGCTTCCCCTAATCCAGACATATGTTTACCCCAATTCTACTATCAAATCACTGCCACATACCCATCTTTGATCAGGATTAACAATATAATAAAGACGTCATGATTACTACTCCTAACAGCCGACAACTTCATAACTCTTAGCCACTGGTCTACATACAACGGAAATCACAACATTACAGTAATTACCTGCAAGGCCTTCGTGGAACCACTGCTGCAGTTTTCCATCAGCTGCAGATGACTTTAAATGGTCCTGCAAAGTATCAGAAGATCCAGGAGTAAGAGCTCTCTGCTCTTTGGATGGGTTAGGATATTGCTGAGAATGTCTATGTCCATTTCTTCTGACATCAGGGATTCGTCTGTTACTTCCCACATTAGGGATAGCCAGAGCCAAAGACAAATCTTTTCGGGTGGCCAAAGCAGTCTCCTTAGGGGCCTCACTAGAAGCCATAGCCCTCTCACTTGCCAAAACTGAATGAATTATCAAGTTCCCATCAATCTTCACAAGCTTATCATTCCTTGGTACGTACAAAGATGCAACAAGAAGCTCACTATCATTACCCTTAACAATGGAGTTCTTCAATCCAGGCATATGTTCCAACCCACCTTTCTGTTCAACATCATACTCTGAACATCCCCTTCCACATCTCTCCCAGTACTTTCCGTTACTAACATCAAAACTCCCATTACCACTAGCTGAAACATCCTGGGACAAATGGGAATGTCCATGAACAGTCAAAATCCTCCCTCTGTGTTGATCATACATCTTCCCACTTTCAAAATCCAACTGATGAACATCATTCTTCCTATACACTCCAAGCCTGACATCAACAATTGGCAGCAACCCACCAAACAGCAAGACGAAAAACAATAAACCCAGAAAACTAACGCTAGCAACTTTCTTAGTCTTAGTCTTACTCTCCCCTTTCTTATTCTCAATCTTTTTACCTTTCGTGACAGGAACAGGCTGTTGCTGCTTCAATCTTGGGATTGGAACCAATGGCACCTGAGAGCCATGAGGTTTAACAACATAAGGAGCACAAGGCACCCATGGATAAGCCACCGGACCATACAGCGGCGGCGGGCACATTCCACTCCTGCCGGCCAATTGCTGCCTCAAGATCGCATTCTCAGCCATAAAAAATGAAACTTTACCATTCAATTCCGTAATCGTCGAACGCATTGCTTTCACCTTCTCTTTCAGCTCCTCCACGTAAAGCTTTTTCCTTTGCCTCGAAAGCTGTGCACTTTCGCGATTCCTGAACAACCTTGCTCTCTTCTTGTCATCCTCTTCGCTGGCAATAACGGAGCTACTCGGATTGTCTGTGTTCACGCTAAATATCGACTTCTGATGCCTCTGCTCCTCATTGATCTCTTCCTCTTTTTTCCTCTTCGTAACTCTGCTCTTTGTACTTGCATTCAATTCCTCGAATTTAACCTTCTGATTGACCACGAAATTGCTGGACTCAGGCGAATTCGGGTTCATTGACTCGGATATACCCGAACCAGAAGACCCGCTGTTTCTTGATCCCTGAGACAATACACGCGGATCGGAATCAGTGCTCCGGCCCCCGGAATTACAGCTTCCAGCTTTTGGAAGCGGGACATTGAGATACTTATCGACATCGTTAACATGGTCGCCGGAAATTTCGGAGCCTCCAGAGTCCGGCGACAATGAAGAAGCGAAATTGACGAAGGGCTCATTCTCGGAAGGGAAGTCTAGAGTTTCCAGAACGTCGAGAGTGATGTCAAAATCGTAATTATCGTCGAGAAACAGGGGCAAATCGGAGAGGAAGTCGTGAGAGGGATCGTCCTGGGAGGAGAAGTATAGGGGATCGGTTGGATAAACAGGGAGGAAATGGAAACCCTCCTCCTCCGGCTTAGAATGTCCGGCGAGGACGGGAGCGGACATGGTCGTCGAAGTTAGGGTCTACAGAAAAATGAAAATGGTTGAGTGTTGGGTGTAAGACGGGCAATGGAGGAGAGAAGACTCACAAGTTCGGGTTTTGCGTGCAGCTCACGCGCATTCCCGAATTATAATTAATTGAAGGACTTGACTAGGTAGACGCACTTTGAGAACGTAGGAGGGTCGTATTTTGATAATTTTCTAAATAAATGTTTATTTCTATGTGAGAGGGGGTAGGTGATGTTTGCCAATGTAGGATTACCTTAGTATATTTGGTAATTAAAAATACTAATTACTTTATGTCAGAATGTTTTTAATTTAATAGAATCTAATCATGCTTCATTTTAAACTAAATTTCATTAATTTTATACTTTTTTTCAAGCGATTTTATTTAAAAAATAAATAAATTCACTACATGAAGACAAAGGGATTTTTTAAATTTAATTTTGGATGAAAATTACTAATTTAAATTTTCGGATAGTTCAAAATGTACATTAACATTTAATAATCCATAATTTGTAATTTTCTAATAGTTCAAAATGCATGTTCAAATAATTAAATAAATAATTTATTATTTTAATTTGATAATGAAAAATATATATCATTTTAAAAGAATTTTTATGTATTTTAAATCTTGAATTAAATATATTTTTCAAAAATGTTCTATTAAAATTTTAGTGATAATAATATTTGAATTTATTAATATATAATTAAATTCATTTTAATTTTAGATTATTAACTCAAATAATTTTTCTAAATTATATAATTACTGAATTATTATGTGATTTAATTAATTAATTTAAAATGTATGTAAAAATTAGTGACGTAGGTTTCTAGTTGTATAAAAGAAAAAGTTGGAAAGAATTAGAGTGTGACATTATTCTCATCCACGTACCCGTATAAATTATTTTAAAATATTAAATGCAATTTAAAATTGAGTGTCTTTTTCAAACTCACTAATTTCCAGAACAAGAGCATGTTGGTGATGGAAGGCATTCAGATTGACAAAGAAATCAAAATCTAAAAAGATAGAAGGAAAAATCAAATAAGAAAAATCCAAAATAAGGGTTTGATTTTAGTTATTTAAAAAATCCCAACCCTTGGAATATTTATATACTCAAATCACGCCTCTTTCTCTCAAAACTTAATGAGGGGTTTTCCTTGTCTATCCAATTTCTCTAGAGCAACGATGACCTTTGCTTCTTGACACCTGCTCACACCATCTTCTCTCTTCCCTTTCACTCTCTCTTCAGGGGAGAAGGAGAAGGACAGAGCAAAGAAGGAGGTGGAAGTTGCAGAGCAGCGCAGAGCAAAAGAGATTTTAAAAGAGGGTTTCTGTGCAAAGAAGAGAGAAGGGTCAAGTCAACAATGGAGAATTACACTTACCCACTATCAGCACCGCCACCAGCAGCAGCAGCGGCACCAACTTTTGTTGAAAAGGAGTCATTGGTGGATCCCTTCTTGGTTGAGGCTCTCCAGGACCCTCGTCATCGTCTCACCAGTTAATTGCCTTCTTCTTCTTTTTTGTTGAATGATTTGGTTGTGAATTCTGATTTTATATGCTGGGTATGTTCGTTTTATTATTATTTTTTGGATTTTGGGCTTCTGGGGATTTGAACAAATTTGTGAATTTTGGGTTTTAATGGAATTCTTCTGGGGATTGGGGATTTGAATTGGCGTTATTGTTTGGATGACTTGTTGATTTAGGGATTGATTTTCTAGATTAGTTATTTATTTCAGATTTGGGTTTTAGATTTTGGAGTTAGTCGTTGCTTGATTGCGTGAATTGAGGAGAGGTTGATGTTCTGGTAAGGACATAATTGGAGATTCAATTAATTGCATCAGCTCGATTAGAAGATACTAGAAGTTGCTACCTTTCTCCTACAACTACAGATTCCTTCATTATGTCACCCTAATATGTTGTGAACGCCACTTAAATTTGATGTTAAATTCTTGAATATTCCGAATTTAATTTTGAGCGTAGTACATCTAGGGATTGATGCTATTAGATTTGCGTTTTGTTGTGGCTATAATTGCTGCCTAGACGGCTTGCAATATTGGTGAGATTTGTGCAGCTGATAATTTGTGCACGAAACCTAATTGGTTCTCAGTTCTGACTCAACTTATGCAGTTTGTATTGTTGTCTGCTTATTGTTAAAGATTTATGGCATTTCCTGTTGTTTCTATGCATTAAATGTTGAAAGGGGTCTTTGGTTGTTGGGGGTGGGAAGATATTGTGCTTGCAACTGTAAAATTTTTGACTTGTGTATGCCGATGGAATGAGTTTATGTCACAAGATTAGAGATAGTGCATTTAATCCAATAATTATCATTGCTGTGATTCACTAAGACTATTGTCTAGTTCCTGTTCCTTTTGCTCATTGAGGTAATGTCCTGGCTGATGGCTTTAAACCCCTAGTGCATAGAGATATGCTTTAATTACTCGAGGGTTGATGCACTTCTTGAGTTTGAACCACAAGCTGGGTTCTCTGCAATGGTGCTAATATCTGTATTGGTTCCCTGTGAATGTATCTGTCCACGAGCTCCTAATAGTGTCAGTAATTCAATGGCTTGTAAATGTTTTGGGGTTCAACAGCTAATTATGTGCTTTATGTTTCATTTCTGTAAGCGTGTGGATTGTTATGTTTATGCTGCTCCTCCTGAGGATTTACTGAACTTTTAAAGTTTTTGGTAATGTTTTCATTTGTAATCTTGAATGTGGAAAGCCTTCTGTATTGTTCTTCTAGTTGTCTGGAATTTGTTTTGAGTAATGTTTTGTTGTTCTTGTAGTTTGTAAATGCTTTTGGGGTTTAAGAACTGTGTACTTTGTGTACCTTTTGGGTAAACATGCGGATTATTCTTGTGTTTATGTGATTCTGGAAACTTATCTGCCTTTAGTCATGGGAGAAAGCCATTTGTCATTTGTCTTGCAGTAGAATTTGTGTTGACTCTTGGTTTTCTTTTCTCTACTTCTTGTTTATCCTCACTTTCGTGATCACTGACATGTTCTTCTTACTGAATGCATTTGGGACCAGTTTTGCGAATGGAGCTCGACATTCAGAGGTTTTTGCAAAGTCCTGATCAACATCAATTTGAATTCCAGCATTTTCCTACATCGTACCTTAGACTTGCGGCTCACCGTGTTGCACAACACTATGGACTTGTTACCACAGTACAGGATAATGGCATAGATGGTATGATGAATAAAATTGTAGTAAAGAAAACAACAGAAAGAAGATATCCAGTAGTCCGGTTATCTGAAATTCCTATGAAACAGTCTGAAAATGAGAAACCTGAGCAGGTTAAGATTGTTATTAGGCCTCGTCCTAACAAAGGTTCTGTAAATGATTCCAGTGAATCTGGGATCAAACGAAGTCTGGTAAGAAGTGTGGAAGAGAGGAAGGAAGAGTATGATAGGGCACGAGCGCGCATCTTCAGCAACCCTAGCAGCCCCAACACTGATGATGCAGTCTCTCAGGTTCCTATTGACAAGAAAAATTTGAATGTCGGCAGAGATGAGAATGACGGATGCAAAAACTTTGTTATTGATCAAGAGAAAAATATGACTGTGAGGGATGGTGCTTCTCGAGTTGCTATTTTCAGAGACAGAGAAAAGGATCTTACTGATCCAGATTATGATCGGAGCTATGACAGGTGTGTAAATTTTCATCAAATGGATGTTTAAGGAAACCGATTGGTGTTTTTATCAAGATTTGTCACTGCTATTTACTATTCAATGGGTCGCTCTGAATACTGTTCATAACATGGATCTCCATGGCCTTGGGCCTTTTCTTTTTCATGTTTTAAGCTTGATGAAAGCGTCTTTCTATGAGACATTGCTTGATAGCGCCTTCTTGGTTGTCAGTTCACAATCTTCTCTTGACTTTGTTCTGTGATTAGCATTACAACTTAATTAGATTTTGGTCTTTTACAGATGATCATTTGATATTTACGTGTCAAATTCAGTTCCTTTCTGAACTGTTGCAGGTACATAAGGAGTCTTCCCAATCAAAACTTTAGCATGACACCGTTCAATGTGCAGAAGATTCAAGGTCCATTTGTCCAATATGATACTGGTTTTCATCCACTGGGTCAGATTGCGAGGACTCAGACACCTGTCAGCTATAGGCCCGCTGCAAGTCCAGTTATGAGTCCTTTCTGTGCCACTGGATCAAATCATACAGCGAGAGATGTTGCATATCTGCAATGGCCAGCTACTGGAATGATGTATAATCATTCTTATGGACAGTTTAGACATACTGTTTTCCAGGTAGCTTTCACGCCATCCTTTGTTTTACGCCTGCTGCCTGCGATTTTATTTGTCCTTTTAAATTTCGCTTCCTCTGTCTTCTACTGGTGTTGTAGTGGTGCTTGAAGGTTATTGACGTGCTGTTTCGCTGAAGTAACCTTCATTTTGCCTAATTATTTGCCTCTATGGGTCTCTAAATTCGTTGAATTGCCATGATAAACATGCATTTTCTGTCTTTTATGCAGGCTCCATTTTGTCAGCAGCCACTGAGCTTTGATTACTCGCAAAATAATTAAATGTCAGCTGGATGGCATCTATAGTTATGTATTATATGGGGCGTTCTCTGTACTTCTAGTAAACTATTTCCTTTCGTTAGAGCTGCTAAGTACTTCTGTTACAAACCTTTTGTTCCAGTTGTAGTTGGTTCCTCCTTTTTTCTTTTGTGGATCTTAAAATTACTAACGGAGTACAATGCTTCAACTCCTCGAACCTTGTCATTAACCTTCTCAAGTTCTCGCAAGTTCGATTACTACTAATTGTTTTTCACAAAATTATAGGATTTTCATAGGACCGGATCTGCTAAGTGCTGGTAACCAGATAAGAATTTCTATACTATTAAGATGGGAAATAATGTGTTTTAAGTCTTACAAAAGCAACTAAAGTAGCAGGTAATGCATAATCTGAAGCATTCCACAGCTAATATCTCATGTTTATGTTTATGTTACTAACGTATCTATTATCATATTTATTAAATTTATGTTTATTGGATAGGTTAAAAATGAAAAGAAAAATTGACTTTGTTATAACTTCTCAAAAGTTTTCACTGGATTTTATTATGCAAAGTGATTTTTTTCTCTAAATAACAAATGAACTCATTAATATGTTTCTCATAATAACAAATTTAGTATGGAAAGATATGTTTATAATATAAGAGCCTAGACAAGAAATAGTTGCATTTGATCTGAATTTACTACTTTGTGTTAAAATTTTTTAGTTTTAAAAAGTTATCATATAAATACTGTATTGTTCACTTCTGTTTTACACTTGGTATCATAACTATAAGATTTCATTATGCGAGTGGAAACTGGGTTTTGCCTCCCTTGTGTTCATTGTAGCATAGAAAAAATTATGATGACACTTCAAAAGGGTGGTTTAAGGTTTAATCGGTGAAATTTGGTCCTCTATTTTCACTAACCTAAAAATGGACTTGTGTTTCATGTGAAATCTTAAATTATTTAGAGAAACATATTTTAAGAATGGAACATGTTACTTATTTTTAACTTATTGATTTATTAAATAATTTATTTAGAAAACATGATTTATAGGCTATTACATATACTTGACGATTTATTCAACAAATATAAAGGATATTCATTGTGAATTTCACCGATATAAAAAAAGAATTACTAACACAAATTTTGATAATTTCCTTTAAGAATGGGAATTTCTAAAATAATTTTTAAAGATAAATTCCAAAATTCAAAAAATTGGTAAAGATCACTTAAGGTTTAAAGAATCCATTTGGACTTGATGTTCAAATATGTGAATTATTTCAATTGCTATGATTGTGTTCCATGTGACAATATAATATATATAAATAAAATAAATTAAAATTAGAAGAGTGGATTGAATTTTCAAGTAAAATTTAAGGATCAATGAACTAGGTGCCTCCTTTTTAATTAAAGCAACCATGTTTCAAGGAAAAAAGCATACACCAAAAGACTTCATATTTTCCATTATAAAGTCAAACACTTGGAAGGAATACTATGTCCAAAGTTGCTTGTTTCCTAGCAAGTTTTAGTAATATACTTAAAATCACTAGTGGTTTTTGGCAATGTCCGTATTATACTTGTTTGTTAGGTAACTTATTTGAAGAGAGATTAACCTATTTTTGGTAAAGAAAGAAGGTAGGAAAAGTTAATGATATAGTCTCAAATAAACTTTGCGAGAATATACTATTGTTTGCAATTAGCCATGCTTTGGTATAAATGCAAATCTCTAAGATGATTGCAATTGGTTAATCTTCCAGGAGATATAATAAAGGTTTGAGTTAATTAAAGGGCCTGCTCAAGAATTTTTTTTTGTTTTGGTTTTTAATTTTTCTAAACACACAAAAATCAAAAAAAATATCACAAAAATAAAAAAACCATACACTAATACAGTATAAAAATTGAGAAAGATAACATAAAATTCTATAAAAATAAATAAAATTCAATACAAAAATATAAAAATCACAATTAAAAGTTGAATCAAATGGCTCCTAAATTTATCTTTCAAGACTTACCATTCAAATTCATTTATTTAAACTCCAAAAAGCTTCGATTTTTTTAAAATAACAATTGAATCTTTATTTGGATGTGTACTTACGGGTTTATTTGGTGTTTAAGATAAATTGTTTAGCAAGTCAAATGATTAAAATTAAATAATGTTCGATTTAATTAATATTTATAAGTTTAATCTTTACCTTTATTTTTAACCAACTATCTATTCGAGTTTTCACAATGAGTTGGAGTCCCTAAACCATAATTTATGAATAAGGGATTGTAAGTATCAAGTTGGAATAGGGAAAGGGTGAAGGAAGCATGAAACATTGACCTCTGAAGTGCAAGTTTCGTAAAAATTTCAGTGTATTTAGTTTCAAAATATGCCTTGTTTTTGAAGCGCAATTAACAATCCTTTATATTGTTGATATTTTCAAAAGGAAATCCCTGCAATCACAAGAAATACTTGTCAAAGTTTTGAGGTTTAATAAGCTTAACAAAAAAGATTTAGTTATTAATATATCTCGTAATAGGGCTGTGAATGTTATACCTAAATTAATTCTTATAGCTAATTACTATGATAATGATGAAAAGCGCATATATTTTACTGATGGCATAATATTTTGATATGTTTTGAGTAAAAAATTTTGAAATTATGGATTCTTACAATTCCAGTTTGCTTTGCAAAGGCTTCTAAGATTAAAATTGCAACTAAGAGTCAATATGTAGTGATCCATTTCAAGCCAGAATACAAAAACATCTATTTTAAATAAGCATTCTTCATATATTCACAAATTACCTCAAATAACTCCACGTATCTTACGTCTTTCGAAAAATACTCTAATTAGTTTATTATGTAACATAAATTCAAGATTTCACAAAGTTAAAATACAAATTAATCACTTACTATTTATTGATATTACAATAGAGATTTAAGAAATAATTTTTGACGTGTATTTGACTAATTCACTTTGTACGGATTAGTCAAAGCAGGTCCACAAGTAATAAATTTTTACATTTGAGAGAATCTCAAACCTAATTAATATCATTAATTTTATAACCGTCTTATCCCACGTGGATATAATTTTTTATATCTAAGAAACATTTGTTAGAAATGTAGGATGGCTCCTTATCCTAGCATACCTTCTTCTTGCATTGAGGAAAGAACTTGCATATAATAACAAGAGTTGAGTGTCTTTGAGGAGCTCAATTGACTGCCTAAACCAATTTTAGATGGAAGTTTTGCAAAAATGCTCTAACATCTTCAAGTTGGTGTTATTCTATTAGGTAGTTCGAGTTTTATTTGTAGATTAACAATTTGGTTTTTTGTCGTTTTTAATTAGTACGTAATTACATTAAATAAAGTTGTTCGAATGAAATCTCTTTAAAAGATTTGTGAATGTAATAATCTCATTTTTTCTTTTTTGTCCTTGCGAGATATAACATCTCTATTTTGCTTTTACGTCTTATAATTTTGTTATTGCAGGTTGATAGATAAGAGATGCTATTGAGCTCTACTGAGGCAAAAACCAAAGCGAGTTTATCGTTTTGCCCACAATTTCAGGTACGTATTCAAGCTATCTTTGATTCCTCTTGCTTGCCATGTTGTTTGATATATTATGTTGCATAGAATTTGTGTTATTTCTTTCTGTTTCTATTTGATTGAGCAAACAGAGGGAGAGGATAAGTTTTAACTGTCAAGGTTTGCTTAAAATTTCTCACCATATATATCTTTCTTAGTCACATAAAAGTCCAATTAATTGGACAATTATCAATGCTATTTACTAGATAAAAGGTGTAAATATATTTTAAATAATTATCCCACATATGTAATGGAATTTAAAATCTAGTTAAAAAAATATAGAATATGTAAATTTTGATTAGCAACATGGATTTTAAAATTATAAGTTAAATTATTGGTGACGTTCCTTTATCTTACCT
Source organism: Pinacopodium congolense (assembly GCA_028565735.1). Lineage (NCBI taxonomy): Eukaryota > Viridiplantae > Streptophyta > Magnoliopsida > Malpighiales > Erythroxylaceae > Pinacopodium > Pinacopodium congolense. Next base: position 1,523,739 of record JAOXYD010000134.1, on the reverse strand, counting down.
TTTGAAAGATATTCTCATTATGATAAACTTCCCCTTTCCCACTCCGTCAACTATTTAAGGAGAAATATGGCTTAAAATGTCTATTTGTTTAACGAATTACACATGTTGGTAACACAGAAATAAATCATTTAAAATCATAATATTGTCTCAACGTTAATATGTAGGGAAAACTACTCTCAACTTAAGAATGGTGAGGAATAGCATTTTATTAGTTTTATTTGATGATTTAACTTTATGATCCTCTTTATTTTTATATATAAGTTTTCAAGAAAAGGTAAATAATAACTTAAGCTATTATGTGATATTAGCAATGTTTCGGCTTGAAACATACGAGTTTAATATGCAAAAGTGCAACAAGAATATGAAATAGAGATTTCAAATGATTTATATAGGAGCTTCATTTGATTCTGATGGTTCTTCCTTTAATTTCAACGAGAATATGCCAAGAATTAACATCTAGGTCTAGCGTTTCTCTTATGGAAGAGGAAGGAGGGCTACCTTTACCTCCTTTGGAAGATTTTGATACCATATTTGCTACTCAAACTCCAATGGACATCTATAAGGTACAAAAAATTTGTTTATACCCATTTTTGGATTTTGGAAAAGCTTCTATAAGAACATTTTAAATATGACTTTTGAATTAACAAAATGATGTTGCTTTCTGCTCCAAAACTTGTTGGTGCCAAAGTTCTTTGACGACATGGATGAAGATGGAAGTAAGTCTCTTTGCAATGTTCTTCATTTCTTTAAATTTTGGATTAAATACATTGAATACAATTTTTTTCCTTTATTTCTCATATTTCAAAAATTATGATTTATCCTTTATGACATTGTTTACTTATCATATAGCTCTTGTCAAATTTTTCTAGTTTTTCATCTGTTTTTTTACTTAAAAAAATGTAATATTTGAAAATTTTAAATTTCAATATGACATAATTTTAAAATTATAAATAAATGAAAAATTAACAATATACAATTAAACCATTTATTTCATAGCTAAATAATATTATAGGAATATGAATAATAATTTTTAAAATTTGAGGAATAAAATCATATATGAGGGATAATTAGCCCTTAATCTGTTGCTTTGATTTTTATTTCACTTTTCTTTTTTTTTTAGATGTTCAAAGCAATGCCATTATAATCAACGAGTATGAAAATGGAAGAAGACCTCGCATTAGTAGGGACAGCAATGAGAGGATGCTCAAAGCAGGGAAGCCTGAAAGTTTGGCAATATCAAAAATATCCCACAACAGTGAGCTCACTGGTCCTGAGACAGATACATTGAAGCTTCAGAAAATGGGGTTGAAGATCCAATTTCGGACTCATTTTTTGGGAAATCCACAGGTTACAATCTATAATACTCCATCACCGAACCATCAGCACAATTGTTACTTCACACTTTTTAATTCACATTTTGTATATGAACTCTCTTTTGTTGTCTGCTTGTAGCAGAAAGGTAAAACCCTAAATGGTGGTATGATCCAGACAACAGGTGAAAGCTCCAGGAAGAACAAACATCCTGAAGGGGATGATCAAGCTGATAATGGTTGAAATTTCCCTTTAAGCTTCATTCTTTTAAAGGGCATATTTGTTTTACTAAATTAGTAACGATGATTCATGTTTTACTGAATTAGTAACGATGATTCATCTTCTATTGTATTGTTCTTACAGCTACTAAAAGAAAATGTTCTGAAGAACATGTAGTCATTGTTAAACCCCTAATCAGAAACCTATCAAACTATGAACCAGAGCGTGACAGACCTCAAAAGCAGGATTTCAAGCAAAGCATAAACAACGAAGATGATACTGAAAAGAGTGAAGAACAGAAGGTTATATTGATTCCTTACTTGACACATAGCTTTACAGATCAGAAACTTATACTCTTTTTTTTGGTTACATTGTAAACTTAGTTATACATTAACCAAGTTCTTCTTCTTGTAGAACTGCAAACCCTTAGAAGAGGACCCAAAAGATGGAAAACCTGAAGCTATAACAAGGGCACTTCAACAAGATTGCCAAGTAGCTGAAAAGGGTTTGTGTTATATATGTATATATTTCTCTTAGTTACACAATGTAACTAAGTTGTAACATTTTTTATTTTTCTTGTTGATTAGCTAAAAAACAGGAAATGATGGGGGACATGGATTTAGATGAGCCTGAGAAGAAAGGTTGTATAAGTACAGATAATGAACGGAAGATCGAATTCGAACAATGTATGCATAAGGAGGAGGAAAAACTTTTAGTTTGAAAATTCTTCTTAGGAATGATGTTTGAGAGTTGTGTAAGTAACTTTATTGAACCGATCTCAGTTTCTTTTCATGCTTCTACTCTTATTAAACATGTCATTATATTATGGCTATTTGATTCAGTTTTCAGTTTTTATTTGTAGTTATAATTTTTTGTAATTTTTGTACTATTTTTTGATTTTTTTTCATAATAGCTTAGAGTAATATCTTGAAAATAGAACTTTTGACTTCTTAAAAATAAAAATAAAAGTTTATATCTTAAGAGTTTGACCTAATGATTAAGTTAATAATAAAATTAATAAAATAAGTTAATTGAATCTCTTGTAAATCCAGGACCAATGCATCTGATGGGACTAAACAATTTCAAATCAATTATTATTTTATTTTCTTAAACAATCTCTCCTCAATTATTATTTTATTTTCTTAGTATTTTTTCTGTATAATACCAACATAAGCCTATGATTTTTTATAAAACATTAGATATTCTTTTTCCACCTCAAATGGCGTACTAGGACCCCAAATAAACTTGCTTTCAAGGTTTGGATGTGCCTGACCTTTTTATTATTATGGTTCATTCCAATAATGCAAATACTAAAAAGTCACGAGAGTAAAGGCAATTGAATACGACTGGTTCGTATGATAAGATTTGCCATGTAATAGAATTAGATGGACATATTCTAACTTTTGTACACCAAATGTTGTATTAACAATAATTTCAGCAAAGCAATCTACTTAGGTCAATTATAATTATCATTATATTCAATCATAAGTGATTCGCTTTCCAACTAATAAACCTAGTTAGGCCAATAATGAAAGATGGAGATTGTTCATTAGTTTGAACTAATGTTTTAAATTCCAATATCGGTTTTTACCTTGAAATGATATCATATCGGTATAGGTTAATACCGGTACAAATATCGAAAAACTTTGTAAAATTATAAGATAAGTATATCTACAAAATAGTTCCTGTATATATTATGTATCTCCTATAAATATAATTTCAAACTGCTTCAAACATTCAATTAATACAATAAATATAATACAATTTTCATACAAATTAATATCAATTTTCACATATTTTTCAAATAAATTACAATTTAAATTAATATAAACAATAGAACAATTATCAGTCTATCATGATTTAATATCAATACATCAAATCATCATGAAATAATAATATAAATACAATAAATAACTATTTCTTCATTTATATAAATACTAATTTTTATCTATTTCTCAAATAAATATCAATTTGAATATAATTTAACCAAAAGAATAGAACATTAAATCACATCATTAAAGATCAATAAATCAGAACATCATCAAATAATAAATGCTAGGTGAAATATATTTGATGTGTTAGTTTTTATTGCACATAATCATATTAAAATTGAATTATTTTATAGTGTTAAACACAAAATTATTTAGTTTCACATCATTTTCGTGTACAAATAATTTTTAATTATATAATCATCGTGCATTAATTTTAAAAATTAAAGGATAAAATTAAAATTTTGTATATTTATTATTTTAAATGTCAATTTAAAAAAAATTAAAATTAGTCAATATTTTTTTGATCAATAATATTATCGAATATTTTGTCTTCAGTAATTTAGTATGTCTTGAGTAAGCCTTCGTTTGGTTCAGCTTTTAGAAGGGTTAAAAGTGCTTTTCTATAATGCAAAAGCATTTTTTTTTAAAAAATGAGTGTTTGACTGTCACATTCAAAAGTATTTTTGTAGTAGATTTAGCTTTTTCAAAAGCTAAAAAACAGCTTTTTGAA
>JAOXYD010000134.1:1488857-1503433 GCA_028565735.1 Pinacopodium congolense | reverse complement strand
TTAAATCTATTACAAAAATATTTTTGAATGTTGCAGTTAAACACTTATTTTTTTCAAAAAAAGGTTTTTACGTTAGAAAAAAGTATTTATTACCCTTTCAAAAGCTCAACTAAACGGGTGCTTAGACCGTTTGGAGATTCACCTATTTTATTTTAAATTTAGACCATTTGATTCTTTCTTATCTTATTTTGTAGATTCAATTCATATTATTTTAATATGTATTTATATTATTATCCTTCATATATTTAAATATTTATATTTTACTCTTATTATATTTTATAATTTTTACTCTTAATTTTATTTATACATTTATATTTTTTTGTCGCTGATATATTTTACAAATTTATTCTTAAATTTATGAAATAATCCAAAAACCTTTATTTTTCAATAAAAAACTAAAAAAATATTTTTTATTTAAAAACTTGTTGGTCCCTAATCCAACGTAGTTTATTTCTTAAAAAAAAAAAAATGAATTGATGTAAAACTAAGTAGAGCCCGCGTCCTCCAGCCTATCAAATTTGCTAGCATGGAGTTTGCGCGTTCCATGCGAACTTGACTCAAGACTTTGCGGCTATTTTTTGTCCTCGGAACTCCTTGCCCTCCCACTTATAAATTGATAATTCTTTATAAATTGATAATTCTTTACCGTAATGTGATTTGGAACATTTCCGTGTTCTTCTTTTCAAGACACTATGGAGTATGGACTCAATTTATAAAGTATTTTATTGTTTTAAATTCTTTAAAAATATTTTCCCATGAGATTTTTTTTCTTATGTATCTATCAAATTACTTCGGTGAACATTATTACTTTTCAATTGAATCATGTTAGGACTCTAATCCATCAAATTAAGTAGAGATCTCTTTTAAAATAAATTGATAATTCTTTAAAATTTCTAATACTTTAAACTATTTTTTAATTAAATTGAAAATATACTTTTTCTACGAACAACATATAAAATTAAAAATCTTTTTCTTTATTAGAGGCTTTTAAGTTTCTTATTACGGTGAAAACATATTTAATTAAACTAATATAATAAAACTCGACTTATTTATATAATCATCATCTTATACAATTTAAAGAAGGTAATCATAAAAATAATAGTTAATTATATTGGAACCTTTTCTTGTAATTTAACTTTTTTATTTCAATTGTTATATTTTGAAAATTATCGTTTAATTTCATATAATATTATTTAATTATTATATAACGCTTGTTATAATTTTTCATTCATTAGATTTTAAGTTTTAATACCATATCAAGTTGGCTAAAAAATAGATAAAAATTTACTAGAGTACAAAGAAAAGAATTATATAATAACAAAACAATATCAAATAATAATTTTAAAAATATAAAAATTGAAATGAATGTATGTTACCCTCAAAACCTACCAAAGTCTCCTTTCTTTCCATAATTTTTTTCACAAAATTTCTTTTCTCCTCTCAAAATTGAACATGGTTAGGAAATGTGTATGAGTGGGAAAATGTGTTCACAAGGCTACCTGTCTTGGGTGGTCTAAGAGATTAAAGAACCATTTGCCTAGAAAAACTCTCTCAACATTTAAGTAAACAAGGCATAAGCTTCTATAAGAAGCCACTTCTGTAAAACCTGTGTCTCAAAAAGTAGATGATTTTGATCTAATTACGTAAAAACATTTTTATAATTGGACTAATATAATAAATCTTAACTTATATAATCATTACCATATCCAGTCTACAGATGCTAAACATAAAATTAGGAGTTAAACGCGTTAATTGTACTAGATCGTTTTATTGTAATTTAATTATTTTTTCAATTCTTATATTTTAAAAATTATCGTTATCTCCATATAACATTATTTGGCTATCATATAACTCTCACTCTCATTTTTTATTAATTGAATTTTAAAATTTTAAAATGATATTAATTTGGATAAAAATAAATAAGAATGACTAAAGTACAAAGAAATGAATTATACAATTACTAAATAATATCAAAAAAATAATTTTTAAAATATAAAAGTTGAAATGAATGTATAGGGCCCTCAAGACCTCATTTCCTTCTGAAACCTTTTTCCTCGTAATTCTTTTCTCCTCTCAAAATTGACAACGAATGTGAACATGGATAGGTCAAGGGGCTCACTAGACTACTCTCTTGGGTGGCGAAAGAAATTTATCTAGAAGCTCTTTGTCTCAATATTGAGCTTCTACTTTTTCATAAGATTCCTTTATTGGCAACGAAAACGTAGATGATTTTCATCTAGTTTTCAATATGCTCTCTTTTTCCGACAAAAAAAAAGCTCTGTATTGCATACTGTAAATTTCCAACCTGCTTCACTATTTTCTTTGGAAAAAATTACCGTGCCTCCGATTGACCTATTCTCTCAGGTTTGCTGGGTTTCTTTTTTTTTGTTAGTTTGTCCCTTCCTTTTTTTTTCCGAAAAGAAAATAAATAGAATTATAAAACCAGCAAAAGCTCAAGGAAGATAAAACAGTGTCCAGAATAAGCCCTTACAAGACCTGCAGAACAAATAAACCCATAAAAAAGAACACGCAGACCAGATTTGTCTTGTTTATCTGTTTCGTGCTCTTGCCTTGATTGGCTTTATTATTTAATTATAATTTAATTTTCGTAAAAAAAAAAAGATTCTATAGCCTTTCATGTTATATTGAAGGGTGTTCCTATACATTTCGAAAAAAGGGATGATGTTTTCATGACTTTTCTCTTCTTTCTTCGCAGTGGGTAAATTATAAAGTTTACATAATAATTCATAAATTATTATTTAAAAATTCTTATATAAATTAAAGAGGTAAACCTAAGTGATAAATTTAAATTAACTGATATTAATAAAGTCAATATATTTTTATTCTTATTTGAATGTTTCTTAACTGAATTACCATGTTGAAAATAAAGTTCTCAACCTTTTAAATCCGAGACTAGAGGAGCCTCTCATGATCCATACCGAAATAATTATCTTCTATTGTTGAGTTATAAGCACAAAATCTTCTCAACCAATTCAATATAATGTAGAAAACCTAGCAAATATATGGTGATTAACAAGAATTTTTTTTTCAAATTCACTACAGCTTACACTGCAAGGATTTTCCATGAAATTTACAATGTGTAGGTAAATCTTCTTGAATTGACGATATTAAGTCATTGTTATCTCTAGTCAAGCATATTGTTCAAGTATATGAAACTCTTATGAGGATAATATCTACTAGTCAAAAATGCTGGGCACATATATTCAAATATTAGGACACTTCTAAAGCTTATATGATCTAATGAGATTTCTTTCAATACCCAGAGCTTTTACATGACTGCCTTTTAGAAATTATACTTGGATCTAATGATTATGTTTGACTCATTCTATGAAATATTTTATTGTTTAAAATATTCAAACATATTTTCCTTACTAAAAATTTAACGCTAACTTATAGGTGTAATAACCATTGATTGAAAGTGACACAAAAGATTATACAAATGTACCGCGTTAAGAATCTTAAAATGGGTTGGGTGGTCTATAGGTCTCCATTACATTCCATGGTCCCCACCACATTTGATGTGGGTAAACTAAAAACAAGAGCAGATAGAGAGGCAGAGAAGAAGAAGAAGAAGGAAACGAAGGAAGCTCGACAATTGAAATCATTTTTTTTTTAATGTTCCATTCTATTCTTTTGTATATAACAATTGGTATTGGCGAACTATAACCATTACAACCTCCTAACATAATTTTCACCTTTCATTCAGCTCACTTACTTACTTTCACCTTTACCCTTTCCTCCCAAAGATTACATTTACTACATAACATCACACTCCCTATTAAGATCCCTTGTCCTCAAGGGAAAATCAGGAAAATGAAATTGCATGTCATAAGCAAATTCCCAAGTAGCATTAGTTGGAGAAGAATCTGTCCAGTGGATTAACCATTAGGTTGTAGCTGCATTGCCTCGTTTAATCATGCACCTAAGATTACAAGTGGTGTTAACGTAGCTATAGGTAGAGCTAAAGGAGGTAAGTGTGTAGCAACCTGGCCTTTAATAAGGGCCTTTTTTAAGTTGGGAGACCTGGAAAATAGGGTGGACTGTAGAGGATGCTGGAAGATCTAACTTGTATGCAACACCTTCAATTTTTTCAACAATCTTGTAGGGTCAGAAATATTTGGCTTTCAGTTTTATAACCTCCCTTGCAACCAATGAAGACTGATGGTAAGGCTGCAACTTCAAATAAACCATATCACTAAAAACAAAAGAGAAGTCTATGGGATGGCAATTCGCTTGAGTAGCAATAAGTTACTGGGCTAAAGATAAGTGATGTTTAAGCAATTAAAGAATAACTTCCCAATCCTGTAGAAGTAAGTCGACAGTTTCAACGGAAGAATCCTTGGGAGAATATGGAAGGTGCGTCGGTGGAGGAATGCCATACAGGGTTTAGAAGGGTGTAAGCTGAATAGCTGTATGGAATGAATTATTATACCAATATTCGGCTAAAGACAACCAAGAACACCAGCTTTTAGGAAGGTCCCCAATCATGCACCAAAGATAAGACTCCAAGTAAAGATTAACTACTTTAGATTGACCATTCGTTTGTAGATGATAGGTAGATGAATGTCGCAACTCTACTCCCTGTAACTTGAAGAATTCTTGCAAAAAAGTACTTATACATACTGGATCTCTATCATTGACAATGGTGGTTGGGAAGCCATGTAACTTGTAGACATTATCCAAGAATAGTTGAGATGTCATCGCAATTGTGTAAGGGTGAGAAAGGGAAAGGAAATGTGCATATTTTATGAGTCGATTGACCACCAATAATATAACATCTTTGCCTTTAGATTTTGGGAGACCCTCAATGAAATCTATAGTAATATCTGTGAAAATGTACTGAGGAATCGGCAAGAACTGAAGTAGAACAAGGGAAGCCACATTCTTTGACTTGTATTACTGACACACATCACAAAGCTAAATAAACTCCTTGACTAATTTCCCCATCCCCTTCCAATGGACAGTTAATAAATGATGGTAAGTGACATGAATCCTGGAATGGCCCCCAAGAGCACCACTATGGAAATGATGTAGTAACTGATTTCTCAGCTCAACATCTAGACCAAAAACCAGCCTGCCTCACCACAAGAGTTGATCATGAGACCAAGTGTAACGGGAAAATGATTGGCCTTACTACAAAATGTGAAGGTGGCTTGAAGATGAGGGTCCTGCTGCCAAGAAGCTTTAATTATATCCAACAAGTCAGTAGAGATTAAAGATAAGTCATGTAATGTAATGTTAAAAGAAGGTAACCGAGATAGAGCATCACTAGCTAAGTTGGATTTGCCTTATTTATATTGGATTTCGTAATCAAAATCCATTAGCTTAGACAGCCAAGTAAATTGAATTGGAGTGTTGAGCTTTTGATCAAATAGAAAAAAGTATGGTGGTTTATCTTAATGATGAAGTGTCGACCCATCAAGTATTGCTCCCATTTTTTTACAGCAAAGAGAATGGAAAACAGCTCTCTATCATAGACATGAAGTGCTTGGTGGCGAAGAGATAACATTTTGCTAATGTAGGTAAGGGGATGACCATTTTGCACCAAGACAGCACCAATACCTATGCTGGAAGCATCAGTCTCGTCAATAAAATCTTGATGGAAATTAGGAAGGGTTAAAACTGGAGTAGACATGAGAGTATATTTAAGGTGGCCAAAGGCTTGTTGGGGGACATCAGTCCACTGAAATACCATGTCATTCTGAATCAAAAGATTGAGAGGATAAGAAAGTTGAGCATAATTCTTGATGAAGTAGTGATAGTATCCAGCTAAACCAAAGAAGCCATGAAGATGCTTGACAGATGATGGAACAGGCCATGCTTAAATTACTTGCACTTTACTTAGATCAGTAGCTATTCCAGCATGGGAGATAATATGACCCAAATAATCGACAAAGGATGCTGTAAAACCACACTTGATAAGCTTGACAAATAAAGTGTTATGAAGCAGTAATTAGAAGACCATAGTAAGATGAGTGACATGTTGAGTCATATCCTTGTTGTAAATGAGAATATCATCGAAGAAAACCAAAATAAATTTCCTTAGGTAAGGTTGGAAGACCTTATTTATAGGGCTTTGGAAAGTGGATGGTGTATTGGTGAGGCCAAAAGGCATCACCAAAACTTCATAATGGCCAACATGTGTTCTAAACATTGTTTTGTAGATATCCTCAGGGTGTATGCGAATTTGGTGATAACCAAATAGGAAATCTAGCTTAGAAAAGATGAAAGCCCCATGCAACTCATCTAGCAATTCTTCTATGACATATATAGTAAATTTATTCTTGGTAGTCATGTTATTAAAGCTATAGTAATTAACGCATATTCTCTATGTGTTATCCTTTTTTCTAACTAAGACAATAGGAGAAGAAAAGGGAGAGGTACTAGCCTGAATTATGCTAGAATCCAAAAGCTTTTGAGTCATATTCTTAATAATGTCCTTCTGTAATGTGCCATAGTGGTAAGGACAAATGCAAACAAGTTATGCCCCTTCCTGCAACCTGACTCTGTGGTCATAAGTTCTATATGGTGGTAAACCCTTTGGTTCTTGGAAGACAACTGCAAATTCTAATAAGATCAAGGCTATTGGTGTTGGAAGTTAATAGCTCTAGCTGCTAACTCTACCTCAATGAAATTATTGGAGACCAAAGGAAGTTACAAGGTGATAGCATAGCATTGAGTTAAAGATAGGTGTCAATTTTTAGATAGTACCTTCTGTATACCCTCACTAGTCACCATTTGGAATTGCTTTACAAATTATCCCTTCAATAAGTACTCAAACGATCCTACATAGAATTTCATCTGTAGTTACTTAAAGTTCTAGATTATATCACCCAATTCTGACAACCATTGAATACCCAAGACCATGTCATAATTATCCAAGGGTAAGATAAGGAAGTCAGCTATGAATTTAGATCTTTGCACACTCCATCGAAAGGTTCTACACGTATCATCTCAAATCATTACCATTAGCTGTTGAAACTTTAAGCTCAGCTATAGGCTCCAAAATACAACCTAGTTGTTTTGCCACCATAGCATCTGAAAAATTGTGAGTGCTGCCTAAGTCGATTAAAAGAAACAATGTTTTAGCGCTTATACTGCCTTTAACTCTCATACTTTGGAAACTGCACGTACCATTGATAGCATGAATAGAAAATTGAGGAGTTAAGGAGTCCTTAATCATCATCTCTATCTTGATCTCCTCAACAGCTTCTACTTCCTCTAGTTCATCTCCTTCAATAGTGAGCACATACAGTTGCCGTTTCTTACATTTATAACCAAGGGTAAACTTCTTATTACACAAAAAACAAAGGCCCTTTTTTCCTTTTCTCATTTATTTCCCTACTAGTTAAGGTGTGGGTCTACTTAGTATTAGAATTTTTAAAGTTGATTAAGGGCAGTATACCTGGTCGAGGTGGGTTACTGTTGATGTTAGGGTTGATAATTTCCCTCTCTACCATTCCAAAAGCATGCATTTTAAACCCTCAAGTCTGGATTCTTCCTCCATACTCAGAACCTTTCTTAGACCATAGCACTTCTTGAACCTTGCTAGCCCATATGCATCCTATAATGTAGTAGGATTAAATAGTTTGACTGACATTTCTATTTCTTCCTTCAATCTCCCTAGGAAATGACTGATGGCATGCCCCTTATTTAGATCGGTTCTACTTAACATTATGTCGAATTCATCAAGATATTGCTAGAGAGAACCAACTTGTTTCAGTATCTTAAGTTCAGAGACAAGGTCCACAAAAATTTTCTCACCGAATCTTGCTAACATTGCCCTCACAAACTCTTCTTAGGGTATCACCCTCACTCTATTCTTTGTTTTCAAGAAAGCTTTGTACCAGTTGAGAGCATTACCGTCTAGATGAATGGAAGCTAATTTTATCTTGTTGGTTTCTAGTGTGATCAATCGCAAAAAAAAATTGTTCTACCTTATAAACCCATTTATTCAACCATCCTCCATCAAATCATGGAAATTCCAATTTAATGTAGTGACCACTATTAGTATAACCTCCACCTACTCTCAAAATGCCATCGCTACTACCAGTGGTCTACTGCTGCGATTGGGATGCCACTTTGGTATTCTATAGAGCTATCCATGCTATTAATAGTTTAATCTCCTCCATGGCTTTGTTATTATATTCTCTCATTTCTTCGATAGCTTTGTTGTGCTTCTCGTCCATATCTTTAATCAAACTTTCAGGTCCTTGAAGTCTTGTTTCTTATTGTTTGCCATGGCTAAGATCGTGCTTTGATACCAATGACGTGGGTAAATTGAAAATAAGAGTAGATAGAGAGGTAGAGAAGAAGAAGAAGTAGGAGATGAAGGTAGATAGATAGCCAAAATCGTTATTATTCCGATGTTCCATTATGTTCTTTTGTATATAACAACTGGTATTAGTGGACTACAACTATTACAACCTCCTAACAGAATTTTCACTCTTCACTCAGCTCACTTACTTACTTTCGCCTTTACCCTTTCCTCCTAAATATTACATTTACTACATAACAACCCTTTTGTTTTTCATCAGTTCCATGTAATTTTATTTGCTAATTGGTAGAGACTTGTAACAACTCTACATTGTCTTCCTCCAGGATATTTTCCTCCGGTTTCCAAGTTTACTCTCTTTTTATTTTTGGCTTGTGGTGACCATAAATATCACCAGAAAGAGATGGGGATGAAGGAAATTTTGAAATTCCTATCTAGGTAGACGAAATTCAATAGAATATCATTTTCCAGGAACCAATAGTTAATATGGAGATCCCTTCAGAAGAGGAAGCTTATGGCTTCTACACAAAATATGCTTCACGGATTGGGTTTAAAGTTAGAAAAACAAAGATCATAAGAAACAAAGATAAATCCATCAAAATAAGGTGTTTGTACCATTCAAAGCAAGGTTTTAAATTAAAATAATACAACAAGATAACCAAATATTTAAGGAAAGAAGTAAGAACAGGTTGTCTAACCATGATCAAGTTTATAGTAGAAGCAGGAAAGTAGGTGATATCTAGAACCAATCTTAATCACAATCATGATTAACGCACATGTGCTTCTGAAACTCACTCTATTTAGAACATAAATGAAGGTGGATCAGTTAAAGACGATGAAGTTGTAATATGTAAGGGTGCAAGTAGCATCAATGATTGCAACTATTTGGGGGACATGAAGTTCAGTACTATAGAACCTAATGACTGCCAAAGACTATATAACTATCTTAATCACTTACAAATAAGAGACACTGCATTTTTTCTATACGATGCAAATCGATGCAATAAATGGTATTATAAACGTTTTCTAGAGGGATGGGAGGTTAAGGATAGGTTGTGATTGCTTAGGAGATGTTTTGGTTTTTGCTATGTCTTCAAGGATTAAAAAAAATGTGATACAATCTCCATGCCATTTTTAGGACTTAATCATTATCAATAACAGATCTTATTTAGTTGTGCTTCCTTGCTTAATCAAAGTGTTGATTTCTCCATTTCTTCTATCGAATGTTTTCTAAATGCAATGGGCCGACAACAACCTAGAACAGTTTTTATTGATGACAATGCAGTAGTACCCAATGCAATAAAATTGGTATTGCCAAGGATACAGTATTGTCTTGGTACGTAGTATATCTAGCAAAATGCAGCAGACCATGTTTATCTATTAAAATTCAGTAGACCATTTGATATACACGTGTCTAATTTTGATGATCTTATCATATCCATCGAGATTAGATCATTCTTTCAATTTGTATAGATTAGATAACTCTTTCAATTTATACTCATCATAAATCATGTTTATTTTATCATGTATCACATCTTAAGAACTTAGATATCATGTATTTATATATAATACAACACAAACTCTATATATGAAAAACAACAAAAACATTCAAGTTATTATAGTTTATTATTTAATTTAACATGGTATCATAACCTACACATTGATCATCTTCTAGCCATACTCACATAGATCTACCACATACATCCTTTAATCAATACGACCAGTATAATCACCACTTCAACCTATAACTTTTACCAAATACCTATCTTGCATAGAAACACAATAAACATACATGTAATTTCTACTAAACACTTATCACAAAAGTAGTAGAATGCAAAAGTATTCATAATGGTTGATCTAAATTCCCTTACCTTGTCGTTCAACGAAATCACAATCTTTTTAACTACACAATTAGATTTTTCTAATTGCCTTATTTGGCGTAATCAAATTCAATCCATCCTCTTACTTCTAATCTTATTTGATATGTCGATGGTACTGTAGTTACACCAACTGCTAACCTAAATGATGAATCTCCAAACTATCTTAAGTGGCAAAATTTTGACAAAGTTGTCTATTGTTTTCTCACCACTTCTTTGTCCAATTCCACTGCATATCTTGCCATTGGATGTCACATTATGTGTGATCTCTAGGTTGGAATGGAGTAACACTTCTTACAACAATCCAACTCTTAGTGATCTCTCCTTAAGTGCAAACTTCATACCTTAAAGAAAAGACCTAACACCATTAATGATTATCTTACCTTCATCTCCATCACTGTTGATGAACTTGATGCCATTGGAGATTAAATCTTAGATAAAGACCTTATCCTCTTCACTCTAAATGGTCTACCTCTGGACTATGAATTCTTCATCATAGCAATTGAGCATTAAGAATCATCCATTTCTTTTGGCAGACTTCTAGCGAAACTTGTCATCCACAGGTAACGCCTTTTGTCTTTCCACTCTTTTCTCCACTAAATGCAGTTTTTATTGTATCCTTTATAGGTTATGGATCATCTCATCATTCCAGTGAAACAACAACATTAGAGGATGACAAGAACACATAGATTCTTCCTTATCTTTCAAACCTAATTTTAACGAGACAAATGGGCCAAACCCCTTTAAAATTCATTCTTCCATTTTTAAGCCCATAAGCCTATATGAACCTTGTATTTACCTGACTCAAGCTTTAATCCAAACCAAACCCACCTAATTATTCCTCCCAATGGCTTAATCACCAAAATAAACCTCCTTTCCAATGTCAAATTTGCTAGAAATGGAGACATTGTAGCTCATTGTCATTTCAGATACTTTAAATCTCGAAATCATCCTCTTAACCCTCCAAGTAACCCCAACACACTTGTTTATAGTTATACTTCTTGATTTACTTATATCAAATCAAGGTATAACTAATTTCTAAATAAACTTATTTATGTTGCAAAACAAACATCATTCTCAATGTCAAATTTATTGGAAATGGGAACATATTGCAGCTCACTGTCGTTTTAAATAATCTAAATCTCGAAATCATCCTCTTAACCTTTAGCTGACCCCATCACACATATTTATACTTATGCATATTGATTTAATTTCCTTAAAACACACTTATTCATATTGCAAAATAAACCTCCTTCCCAATTTCAAATTTGCTGGAAATGGGGATATATTGTAGCTTATTGTTGTTTCAGATACTTTGAATCATAAAATCATCCTCTTGACCCTGTAACTAACCCCAACATACTTATTTACACTCATACTTCTTGACTTACTTATACTCAAACCAATGCATAACCAACTACTAAACACATTTATTTATAGTATAAAATCCTTGAATTAGTCGTTTTTTATAGTTGGTATGCATTAAAAAACCATTTAACACAAATTTTACCATTAAAACTAGTCGTTGGAACTTAATTCTCATGTCCACTAGTCGACCATTCAAATGCATTGGTTGAACAATCATTAGTCAATTGGTCTAACCTACTCTTTGACCATTTTATGCAAAAATAACATATTGGTCAACCAATCACACATACTGATTAGTCGATCAGTGGTTTTTAACAGTTTTAACATAATTTAGCACATCCAAATTACCCCAAAACATTTCCTAACATTTTCAAATACTTTTTTTACCACAACTATTAACACACAAACACATCAAAATAATTTCTATTAAGAGGATTATTTAAAAACTTTCTATGCACAATTCTTCTTGATTATGTAATCTATATGCATAGATTTTAAATAATTGTAATAAATCCTGATATAATCATTTCCTTAAAATGAATACAAATTTGGTTAACAACTATAAAATTGGCAACAATCATTGGATGGATTGTATTCCATCGGAGAATGTATATAGTAAGTAAAATCTACAAATTTGGGCGGATCACTAAATTTATATGCAAGTGAACTAAGATCAAAGCTTCAAATATCATGAGCAAAAGTGCACCAAAGGAAGGGCTTTCGAAGCTATTTGAAACTTAATTAGGCATGGCGATGGAAGTGTTGGAAAAGGTTTGAAGCTGAAACCTACAGAAGATTTAATCTAAAAGCATGATCAAGTAGGGGATGCCAACACAGAGCAAGTGTCCAAATCCCAAGCTTTCTGTCTTGAAAAAAAAAAGTTATGGAATACTATCTAAAATTAGGGCAAAAATGGAAAAACAAGGTAAGAGAAGAAAAGAAAAATATGTTAGAATGTGCTATTATCAATCATTAATTTGATGTTGGTGAGTGTCAAATCAACTAAAAATAATTAACTTACTTAGAATATTAACATAGCATAGTGAAGTAAGGTCGTCTTCTCAGGGAATGGTGAATTATTTCTTTAAAACAATTAAATTAAACAAGAAATGGGGAATTTTGTTGAAACAGAATATTAAGAACAACAAAAATAAATTGATTTGAAATTTAATAAAACAAACTTCTAGTTAAAGAAATTTATTTCCACCTTGATTCATACAATTTATCATTGATGCAACAATAATTCAAAAAATTTATGAATAAATTGGTTATAGTTATTAAGAATAGATCTATAATAACGAATATTTCCTTACTTTGTACGGTAATCATAAACATACCAAATAATTACTTCCTAATCAAAAAACAACCCCAGAGACAACTCATAGAATTTAGTGTTTCGACAGCCTTAAAATCTAAAAAGACCCTATTCTAACCAACAAACTCAATATATGGTTTATTGCAATCAGATTAATTAATTCCACGACATATTAAATTTATTAACGAGAAAATAAAATTATGTCGATTGCCTCTTACTAAAATAAAAAATATATGCATCTATTTAATAAAACCCAAAACTATCATAAAACCACCAGATTCAGGAAATAATTAAATATCCATGCACGATTGAATTCAATAAAACCAATTCGATCTCCAATTTATGTAAATCAAGATTTCAATATAATCCTCTAACTAGAATAGAGAAATTAGCTATAAGCCATGGAAAAGAAAGAACACATAAATATTATTGACAAATAATAATCTTACTAAAGAAACTTAGAGGAAGAAAAACATTGATGCCAAGCCAAGGAGACCCAAAGCTTGGAGTCGTGTGAAAAGAGGATGAGAACGTCCCTCCAATCTGTAAAACTATTAAATTCCTTGACTAAGAAGACAAGGTGTAGCCTATGTTGGTGAGTGGTGTTGATTCCTTAATGAGAAGCCACGTACAACTATCACTCTTTACCTGCCAAAAAGAATTTTTATTCCATTTAGTCCTCTCTTTTTCTCTATTAGGCTATGCATTTTTTTCCTCCTCATTTTTCCCTCCAACTCTTTTGGTGTTTTAGTGTCCCCACCTCTTTGACTTTAAGTCTACACTAAACTCCTCTAGCTAGGTCGTTTTCCCAAGCTTTTAATAAGCTTTGGTCTCTTTCTTTTAGCTGCTACATGCCCTCAAAACGTTACCCCTTTTGTCCTAGTTTGGTCTAAAATGCTGCACTCCAATAAACATAAGTTGATGTCATTTAATTAGTGGATGAATGCTTACCAACATGTTGTCGTTTTGCTTATAGAAGCTCCACCCCTTCAATCACGGTTTCGCCCATTTTAGTGAATCTTGTTTAAAGCTTTTGTCTTGGTAATCAACCAACACATTCAATCATGCCACCTATCCTTCATTTTAAGCCAAATCCCTCCAAGCATTTTGCGATTGTTTCTTTTTCCTTATAAGAGTGGTGGGATATGTGTCATTCATATTAGAAGCCTCCCATCCTTCAAGCTTTTCTTCCGATAAAACACATGTAACTGCATAAGACAAGCTCTCCAATTTAGCCAAATTTATCTTCTTTTCTCCAAATGACTTCACATTTCCTAACCTCCAAAAACAATATAAAAACATCATAATCAAGAAAATGTTCATCAAATATGCTCCAAAAATATCCCAAATTGATATGTAAATTAATAGCCTATCAAATTTCCCCACACCTAAACAATGCTTATCCCTAAACATTCAAAATACTTGAAAGCAAAACAAAACAAATCAAAACAATCCTAAGCAAATATGTTTACAACTATTGTGAAAAAAATTAGCCAATAAGCATTATCTTACCGAACCAAAATCATAATCAAGCCACACACATTTCATAGGATTCAACTCTAGAACAACTATCATAATTTCCAGTAATCTTTCCAAACTCAAAATGCATCAGATTTGACCTCACATGAAGATTCACTCAATGGCCGCGCCCGGTCGTACTCATAACCGCATCAGGTCTCCAAGGTGAACAGCCTCTGGTCGATGGAACAATGTAGGCAAG
>JAOXYD010000134.1:1434185-1455942 GCA_028565735.1 Pinacopodium congolense | reverse complement strand
AATTCAAGTGTAGGGGTATTGTTAATGGGCATTTTCTATTAATTTTGAGTGCACATTTTTTTTTTCCATTTAATGTTTTATCTGCACCAATTAGGAGTTATTTATGTTTATTTAAGGTAACTAGTGGAATAGGAGCAAGTTGGAAGATATTAGAAATGAATTGAAGCAAATTAAAGTAAAAGCCTTTCAAGAGAGAAGCAAAACATCTTAAGGCTAAAGCCAGGCAATAAGAAGCTCTTATAGCTTAGAAAAACATGTATTTCAAGGCAACCAAAAACAAAAGCCAAGTGAAATAAGGCGCTTACACGTGAGAGCTCCTCATACTCTAGGAGAGAGTTAATACGGTGGTCTTCCAAAGTCATATTCCAATACGGCGAGAGAGTACATTCAATACAACGGGCTACATACTTATATACAGTGGTCTTCACAATCTATACAGTGAGCTTCAGGTCTCATACAACGGTCTCCTAGCCCACCATGTACACCCCTGTGCATTACTTTTTGCCAAAAATCAAAGCAAAACTTATAAAAAAAGATGCAGCATCAAGATACAACCCTAAGCAACGCATCCAACAGTATAAAAGGCCATTATAACATGCAGAGAGTCGAGAAGGAGGGCATCGACCAAAAGAGAGTTTTAGCTTCCTTAGGCGTTTTCATCCCTTTTTCTTAGGTTTTGTATAGTTTTTGTTTTCTTTTGGTTTCATCTAGCATTTGCTAGTGGATTAGACTTTCTAAGAGCTTGCAGGTAGATCTAAAGATAGGAGTTCAACCGATTTTCACCATTTATTGGTTATATTCCTTCCCTTTTTATCTATTCTGTATTAATTCTTGATTTTATATATATATATGTGTGTTTATTTGGTCTATTCTTATTTCTATTAATAATTATGTGTACCTAAATGCCTAGTTAGGGTTAGGATTTGAATGGGTTTGTGTTTCTTAGAGAAATTTTACCTAGTTAAAGTTCTTAATACACAATCCTACTTTGATTTTCCATCTTAATAGGATTTTTGGATAATTAGAGGACCCTGACCATGGGCTACTAATTATTGGAAGATTAATTAGGTAACACGATTAAATTTAAGTGTTGAATCGACCCTAGAGTCTTTTGTGAGGGTTCCTAGGATTAGCAAACTTAATTTTTGGCATCTTGAGATTAAAGCCTTCTATTCCAGTTTGTTTGTTAGAACAAAATAGATGAATTGAGTTTAAAAGAGAAAAAATATTTCTATGACCATTGGTTGTGTCTTATTTTAGTGACATAGGCCCTAAGTTTATCCAACATTGTGTTATTATTTGCTTAACCCTTTGAATCTGAGGCCCAAGCTAATTTATTATTTGTAAGATTCTTTTCCTTTATCTTATGTTTAAATTGCACCTTTTTTTGTTTTTGTTTTTTGTTTATTCCTTTTAGTTTCCCTTTAATCATTCCCTTTTGAGTTGTCTAGATAATTTGAAATCAATTGACCTAGTGTTATGCTCAAATTCCTAGGGAGAATTATACTCGATTTCTTACCATTTTATACTACTTGTTTATAAGGTGCACTTGCCTTTGGTTGGTCTAGGATTAAATTGATAAGTTGTTTAAACTGCAACAGTCATATGACTTGGTAGGATTATTCCATAAGAAAAGTCCCCCATTTGCAAAAACCTAGGAACAATTTTCTTTAACACACTTACTCTTAAAATCATCATTACTAGGAAATGGATTATTCTTGACGATGTGTAACTTCTTTTTATTGTCTTTTTACTAGAGGATATGTTTTTTCATCCTTTTATGTAAATAATGTTCTATGGAAAATCTTCTTTTATAGTCTATCATAAAGCTAGGTCCTTGCGATGGAATAATTGGACAGTCATCGAAGAAGTTTAAGATGTGAATCCCACGGGAATAAAAAGAAAAAATAGATTAACTAAGGTTAACATAGTTAGTTATAAAAGGGAAAACCTAAGAAGCCTGAGAGCTATAGCCTCCCATGGCCCTCTGGTCCTTTAAATTTTTCCTTTTATAATTAGTGAAATCCGTCATAAAAATCCTTAAATGTCAATTCCGTAATTCTCTATCAATTTAACAAAATACATAGACATTTTAATGAAGTATTTACTTAAGACACATTCTTGGATTGTTTCTAAAGATATTATATTTTATAAATGAATAATGATGACTTTGTTATCATTATTTCAAAATAAAATAAAAAGATAACTCTTACAATGTGTATATATATATATATATATTTATCATGCCATAGGAGATTGTTGAGTTTTATGGAACATTTCATTCCTATTATTAATGGATGCAATTTCATATATTATTACAGTTATTTTTTAGAACATTTATTATTTTAAGTATACAACAAGGGTTTTAATTCTTGACCGTAATAGCAAGAGTTACGTCATACTTTCACTCATATCTTGCATGACCCATAATTGTTATCATAATCGGCAACTAGAATCATAGTCTAAAATTTAAAATCTTATATACAAGTCAAGAAAAGATTATGTTCATACTATAATTTGAAAACATATAATCAGATAGTAGTTAGAATTTATTATGAACATATAATTTATTCATATAGGGGCAAAAGAATTAATTGTACTTTTGGATATATTATCAATTGTTAATATTCTTTTTACTAAGTAGTTTACCTTCTACAAATATTTTCTTTTATAAGTCTTTCATTTTTTTAGGGTGAACGAGTCCTCCAAATTAAATAAAGTTGCAATAGCTTCCGTTAATTACACTTATAATCCATAACTGTATAATTTATGTACTTTACTCAATAATTACTTATCAAGAAGATCATTGAGACTTAATAATTCATTAAAAAATTATTTTTAGTAGATACACACACACGTATACTATATATAAGACATGGTATTCAATAGAGGTAACAAGATAGATGAATTAATAAGCAAACACTCTTTGGAACTGACTGCACTAAATTAAGCTTTAAGACCAGGGGTTTGTTGAATCATATGACCTGGAAGGATGATTCCATAAGAAAATTCCACCCCTTACAGTAACCTAAAAATAGTCTTGAATAAAGCACTTATTTTTTAAATTATTTTTACTAGGAAATGGTTTGAAATCTATCTTTTTTGAAGTCCTAAGTGCTGTCAAAGTACATGATAATAGCTTCAACTTCCATTCAGCTATACAAATTTTCATTTCTTCTCCACGTTCAGGAAAATCCTTGCCTCCTGATTGACCACATGTATCACATTGTGCATACACCATCTCGTGACTAGTGATTTAATTTTGAACATATACATGTAAAAGTATTTGTCATTTTATATTGTTATCCAGTGAAAGTTAACAGTGTTAGTTTAGGTTTAGTTACTGTTAGTTTAGACAGCACTATATATTTTGAAATTTTGTATTATTAAGGGTAAGAAACGTGATTCTCTGCCCTTATGTATTTTGCTTATGTTTTCTACAAATAAGAAGAGTAATTAGGGTTTTTTAAGATTCTTGATATGTTTATGGTATCCGAGCAAATCGATTCAATTTAAGGGCTTCATTTTCCTTTTTTTTTTCCTTATTTCGATCAACTTTGACTATTGGAAGAGGCTATTTCAGGCTCTGTTAGACGATCTGGAAGTGTGATGAACATCGAGGGGTTGAATCTGAGTTTTGAAGAGTCACTGCAACTCTAGAGCTCAAATTATCCTAGTATGCTTCTTGTATCTACACCTTTAGATGGAATCAATTATCTTTTTTAGAGTAGGACTATGAAAATCACTTAAGGGGCTAAGAACAAACTATGGTTTGTTTATGGAAAGTTTGTGTAACAAAAGGTCGATACTCCTCAGTTTGAGAAATAGATAAAAGCCAACTGTATGATTATTTCTTGGATTTTTAATACAATTTCTAAAGAAATTGTTGATGATTTTCTATAAACTACAACTGCTAGGGAATTGTTATTGGAAATAGAGGAACGATTTGAGGAATGCAATGGGTCTCTCTTATATCAACTTCAACGTGAGATTAGTTCTATTTCTCAAGTTAATATGGGTGTAGTGAAGTATTATACTCATCTAAAGAAACTTTGGGATGAACTTAACTTCTTCATGTCATTACCACAATGTCACTATGGGGTTTTTAAAGCAGTTGTAGACTTGACTTGTTCTACTGGACTTACACAATTTTTTATAGGACTAAATGATAGTTTTGATCATGCAAAAATTCAAATTCTTATGATGGATCTACAGCTTAGTGTGAATAAGTCATATTCCATGATTCTTAGGGTTGAAAAATACAAAGAAATCAATGTTAATTTTTTGGATATCACTAAAAATAGTGTAATGTCAGTACGTGTAAATAATTCTAAGAAGGTGGAGAGTGGAAAGACTTATTTGAAGAAGAAGGTTATAGTGGATAGAAGAAGGTTATAATAGATAAGACAAACATGCAATGTGATCATTATCATAAAAATGGTTATAATATGGATAACTACTTTAAGATCCTTGGATATCCTAATTAGTACAAAGAGTTGGTTGAACATCAAAAGTAACAGAAGGGGAGAGCTGGGAGTAAAAATTTTGCTAATATGGTGCATAACCCTCAACCAGATAATGTGGAGTAAGGACTGAAAGAAAAGAAAGCAAGCTTGGATAACTATGTTGTTTGAAATTGTAAAGTAACAAATGTCCAAATATTTAAAGGGAGCCACCACAGATTCAGTAGTAGTCAATTTTGCCAACCTGTATACTTTCACAGGTACACATTTTGCATGTGCATTACATTCTCTTGATTTGTTAGATGTTGAATCTTGGATTGTAAATACAAGGGCCTTAAATCATATGCATGTAGATAAAACAGTTATGATGAACCCAAAACCAGTAACCAAACCAACACCTATGATTCTACGTGATAAAACCATTAATTTTGTTCTTCATACTGGTGATATTACACTATCTCCCACTTTTGTTCTCAAAGATGCCTCGCATTTACCATCTTTCAAATATAATCTTTTGTCTGTACATAAACTTGCAAACACAACATGTATAAAATTTGGATTTTTCCCTTTCTACTGTATCTTACAGGACCAGAAGACTAATGAAGTCTTGGCTATAAGAAAGGTAGTAGCAAATTTGAATGTCTATAAGACTTGTATGGTGTTAGGTTTATCCTGTAATCCATTGAATGCTAGTAATAAAGATTATGATACATTTTTTATACATCTAAGACTAGGACATCCTTCTGTTTTTGTTATTAAGCATATTACTACACTTCCGTCTATTTTAGAAAAATCTATATATGCTTGGAAATTTGTCCCCTTTCTCAATAACAGTGAGTTGTCTTTTCTGTTAGCACTAATAGGTCCACTAATTCTTTTAAGCTCATTCACATGGATATATGGGGTCTATATAAGGAAGTTTCTTATTTAGGGGCAAATTATATTCTCACCATAGTGGATGATTATACTAGATGTACTTGGACTTATCTTATGAGACATAAGAGTCAAACTGTGGGATTGGTTGATACTTTTATTAAGATGATTAGGAATCAATTTAAATCATTTAGACTAATAATGGTTCTGAGTTTTGAAGCCATAGTTGTCAAGCATTGTTTAATAATTTGGGTATCCTTCACCAAATGACTTGTCCTTTTACTCCACAATAGAATGGAGTGATTGAGAGAAAACATAGAAGCTTGCTTCAAGTGGCTAGATCTCTTATTATACAGTCAAGTTAGCCATCTATGTTCTAGAGAGTACCCATTCTAATAACCATCTATCTTGTAAACATAACACCAAGCCAAATCAAATTGGAAAATACCTTACTAGCTCTTACATAACCAGCCCCCAAATTATGCTTTTCTCCGCATTTTTGGATGTCTTTGCTATACCTCCAATGTTCAACCACATAAGAACAAATTTGTTGTCAGGGCATATAAATGTGTTTTTATTGATTATATCCCTGGCTAAAAATCCTATAAGCTTGTTGATCAGCATTCCCACAAACTTTTATTATTCAAAGATGTTATTTTTTATGAAACAATTTTTCCTTTCCATTCTAAAAGCTCATCTCATTGCCCCACACCTTTACCTATTCAGATTTTTTTATGTTATTGACCCACAACCCTCTTCCCCCTTTTTTTCCAAAATTTTGTACCTCATGACTTTTAGGATGATTTTAATCATTCAAATATGCAAATTAAGTGTCATTCCAATGATAGGAATAGTGCAGGGGATATTGATCAGTCTAATCATAGCGATGTTGTTAGAAGAAGTTCTCAAGTTAGGAATAAACCAGGTTGGTTGCAAGATTATATTACACATATTGTGTTTCAAGCCCCTGATTCTTTTACATCTCCTGCTTCTTTTACACCCTCTGTTAATTTCACTTTACCACGTACTTATCCATTTATCAATACACCTCATTTTTTTGTTACATATAATATCTAGGAACCAAAGTCTTACAATCAAGCCAAGGATAGTGCAGATTTGGGTTTTGGCTATACAACAGGAGCTTGATGCTCTTAAAGCTAATCATACTTATGAAATTACTCAGTTACCTTCAGGGAAACGTGCCATTGGTTCCAACTGGATCTACAAAGTAAAATTGAAGCCCAATGGAATTGTTGATAAGTTTAATGTTAGGTTAGTAGCCAAGGGCTATAAACAAATAAAAGGCATTGATTTTGTTGATAATTTTTCTCCAATAGCTATGGTAGTTACAGTACGAATTCTTTTAGTAATAATTATATCTTATACATTAAGTAGATATTAATAATACTTTTCTTCATGGATTTTTTTATGAAGAGGTGTATATGTTACCACTAGATGGGTATCATAAGGAGCCACCTGGTGCTGTTTGTCATTTACGACAGTCTCTATATGGGCTGAAGCAAGCCTCTCGTCAGTGGAATTCTCAGTTTACTACTAAGTTGAAGGATTATGGTTTTATACAATTTATTCATGATCATTGTTTATTTGTTAAGTCTCATGGTTCTTCTTTTTTTGATCTCATTGTATATGTTGATAATGTGTTAATTATCGGTTCTTGTAAGAATGATATTGTTCATGTTAAGCAATTTCTACATCCACAGTACTATTAAAGACCTAAGGATTGCCTGTTATTTTTTGAGATTATAACTGGTCGGGTCTGAACAAGACCTGTTCATTCATAAACGTAAGTATATTCTTGATCTCCTCATAGATGCAGGTTTACTGAATACTACCGCAGCTTCTAAGCTTATGTCAAAAGGTACCAAGTTTTTTTATGATGTAGGTGTTTTACTTCCTCATCCAGGAAAATGTCACAGATTAATGGACAAGCTTCTTCATTTTAATTTCACCAGGCTAGATATTAGTTATGAGATTCAGCAGTTGAGTCAATTTATGCAGGCCTTTTGCTAGCAACATTGGGATATGGCCATTCACTTACTCAAGTATCTTAAGGGTTCTCCTTTTAAAGGTTTTTTTTTTCAGCCACTGATACTTTTTATTTGGAAGCCTTTTCAGATGTAGATTGGGTAGCCTATCCACTTACTAGACGTTATCTTATTGGTTTTGCCATTTTCTTAGGTTTGTTGTTAATATCTTGGAAGACCAAAAAGTAAACTACTATGTCTTGGTCCTCTGCAGAGGCGAAATACATGAGTCTTGCTTCTACTACTTGTGTGTTAAAGTGGATTTCATATATTTTAAAAGACTTACAATTTTCTTTATCTTTACCTATCGAGCTTTGGTATGATAATCAGGCAACACTGCATATTACCACCAATCCAGTGTTTCACCAATTACAAAACATTTAGATATTGACCGTCATTTGGTTTGTGATTACTATAAGGAGGGCTTTCTTCAACCTTTACATGTTTCTTCTAAATTCCAAGTGACATATTTGTTTACCAAAGCACTTACTGCACCATCTTTCTCATCCTTTTTGGTCAAGTTGGGTTTGAAAGACACCAACCTCCAACTTGGGGGGGCATGTAAAATTATTTATCATTTTATTTTGTCATCCGATTAAAGTTAACAACGTTAGTTTACTATTAGTTACTGTTATTTTTAGACGACACTATATATTTTGTAATTCTATTATATTAAGGGTAAGAAACACAATACTCTTTTTGTGTATTTTGCTTCTGTTGTCTGTAAATAAAAAGAGTGATTAGGGTTTTTTAATATTCTTGATGTATTCAGTACGCATCACGATTTAGCTAAGGGAATTATAGCTAAAGCTGAAACAGTTAGTAATAGAAAGGTAAAACTCTTTATTGCTATCTCTCAAATATATATTTTTTTTCTTGCTGTAACGGCGATTGTCTCCATAACCTTTTTGCCTTTTTTTTTATAGTTGTAGGGTTAAATGGACTACCTTTGTATAAATCTATGAACTATGGAAGAAATGGTTCTCCAACTTGGAGGGCTTGCATAAAATTTACATTAAGTTAAAAGGAATGCCGGGTCTTTCTATGTTCTTTTGCGATAAAATCCTTTTTTTAACTGTTTGTCGTGAAAGTTATTCCGAAGATTCACCCTCATGGATAATTTTCGTATCAGCTACGAACTATGATGGGTGTTTGGATCTCTTCTTACAGCACGAACAAGAAATTTTAAAAAGTTTTTTAGAAGAATGATGCTTTAACAACTTATTGAACGGCCGTGCAAGAAGAAGTAAAGTAGAAGAGTTTAGGTTATTGCATTAACGATCATATATTTAATTGTAGAATTGGTCCAACACTTCTTGGATGAGATTATTAATATTTAACAATATTTAACAACATTTGATGAGGTGTTATTGATGAGATTAGAATGGAGATAACTCCAAAATTAACATTTAATCTTTTGTATTAGTAATACTATAGCTCATAACGTAAAGTTTGTTTCTGTAAAATCAGGTGATTTTGGTAATATTAGTTTTCGCATGTTGGTTAATCAATTAAAACGGGTAAGGGTTATAACTTAATTGTAAGTTTTACAATTTTATTTAATATTAAGTTAACAGCAATTAAGCGGGAGCATGTACGATGATGAAATGGGATTTACTAGATACTAATGCACGAAAATACTAATGTACGAAACTAAGTTATGGAATACGGGAGAGTGTTGGTTCTTTGTGTTTGTAATCTCTACTTATAATTCAATAAAGACACATTTGGTTAACTAAAAAATTTATTGTATTTTACCAATCTAATCAATTAATTTAAATGATTTCACATATTCATTTCATTATTACATTTTGAAAATTCAATCTTAAAATTTTTAATATAATAAAAAATTTAAAAACAGGATCGAACTATATTTAAATATTTAGAAAATACCTATAACTATAAAATTGTATTTTGAAAAAATATCACAGTCAATTATACATATTCAAAATTTTAGTACATTATTAATTTATGATATGAATGATAGTACATAATTATACACTTTAAATTATTTATTAATGTGAAAAAATTTTAAATAATTTTGATCACAATAAAAACCAAAATAATAATCATATAATTGACCAATTTTTTATAGCCAAACAAAAGAAGTAGAAAAAGTACGATTTAGTTATAAAACTATTATTCTCGATTGCATTATTTGATAATTTAAAGCTTCTAATACAAAGTGATACACGTATAAGTATAAGATAAGAAAATTTAAAAAATTGATTAAGCAACAAAATAGTTTTAAATTATAGCAATAATAGTAAATAAATATAGCAATAGTTTAAACGCTTATAAGATAATGACTTAATTTTTTAAGGCAACGATATCTAATAATAAAAGCAATAATTTATTATTTCATTATAAATGAAACATAGCTAATGTGAAAACAAACATCTATTATTAAATAGTCTACACATGCATTAATGTTCATAAATACAATAGTATATAATATTTAAAATAACAATTAATGTATGACATATTCAAAATATAATAGCCAAAATATGAAGTTGTGAAATTTAATCATTAACGTATTCAAAATACAATATCATAAGTCAAAATACAAGTTAAAATCAATACATATAGACACTCAAAATTGATTCACAAATTAAGTACTTTTTACTTATCCACTCCTAATTATCAACTTCCTAAAAAAACAAAAAAGTTAATTGTTAATTAGATTTATAATGAAATTACTATGCTCATAACATGTTGATATATCTAAAAAATAGAAATAGCAGCTATTTTAATGTGACCTTCATCTAATGAGTAATAAGTAAAAATAATATGCAATTAATCTCAATGTAACAAATAACTAGATGATGTACAACAATAGTGAATTTAAAACTTTATTACCTCACATTCTTCATATTAATATTCTCTTCTTGATTGACTAAGTGCAATGAATTTATCAATCATATCTATATTCATGGTGTTGGGCTGCCCAAGTTGAGATTGAATGAAAGAAAATATTTATTACATCATTCTTTCTCTATCTACTTTATCTTGTTCTGGTTACTTTTTCATGTCCAGCTTCTACTTTCCATCATGTTTTGTTAATGCTATACATCCTAGTGGAAGTTCCACACAAATCTCTTCAGACAATTCTCCATGTAGAAAAGCATTTGTAATATCGAATTGTTGTAATGGCCAATCAATATTTGCAGCTAGAGACAACAACACTATAACAGTATTAATTTTAACCACTGACGTAAAAGTCTTTGTATAATCAACCCCACAAGTTTGGGTATACCCTTTCGCTACCAATCTAACTTTATACCTTACAATTGTTCCATTTGCCTTATAATTTATGGTATAGACCCATTGACATCCCACTAGTCTTTTTCCTGGTTGACAATTTACAAGCTTGCACATTTCATTCTTTTATAAGTAATTCATTTCCTCATTCATCGCTGCCCTCTATTTTGGTTATGTTAAAGCTTCCTACAAACTGTTAGGAATAGATATAACAAATAATTGATTAACAAATGACTTATTTGATTTTGACAGGTTATAATGTGATACATAATGACTCATAGGATATTTAACTTTACTTGAAATTTCAGGTTGATATATTGGTTTAGGAATACCTCTAGTGAGACATTCTGGTAATCGTTTTTTGGGTAGCTCGGGTTCTAAGGGAGGATCATCCTCCAAATGATGTGGTATATCGCTTTGGGATTCAATTTTCTTTACAGTTGATGGACTTACAATTCTTGACTCTATCATTACTTCATTCTCCAAATAATTAGTGGCACCATTACCAAGAACTTGAAACTCCGCCTTAAATTAATAATCTAAAGTCTGAATTTCCTTTTCAAACTCCCCTTGAAGTTCAAACACTGGAGAAAAATACATTAAATCTTCATGAAATACCACGTCCATGGTGATATATATACGTTAGGTTGGCGGATGATAACACCGATACCCCTTTTGATTATTATCATAACCAAGAAATACACACCGTAGAGCTCGTGTGACCAGGTTATCGCATTGATGTTTGTGGATATGTACAAATACTACACATCTAAAATTACGAGGAGATAGGTTTGATGTTGATGGGGCAGTAATAGCAGTATGGGGAGCTTAAAGTGGTGTTTGAAATTCAAGAGACCATGAAGATATTCGATTTATTAAATATGGGGTAGTAATGGCACATGGGCTTGAATCAACAAAGCACGAGCAATTTCCAATAGTTGTCGATTCTTTCTTTCAGCTATCCCATTTTGTTGAGGTGTATGTAGTTTGATTAAGAATTCTATATGCTTCTAAATAATGCTTTAATTCCAATAATCTCCATCATTATCACTATGAAGAACTTGAATTTTTGCAGTGTACTAAGTCTTAACAAAGTTGTGAAATTTCTGAAATAATTAAGTCACTTCACCTTTGGAATTCATTAAGCATGCCCAAGTCATTCTAGTACAATCATCAAAACAACGATCCTTAATAACCTACCTTTTCACAATGGGTACAGTGATATGTAGATTTTTCAGTGTTACTAGTTGTCTTTGATTTTTGTCGTGCCACCATAGCTAAGGTTTTAGAATGCCCAAACTCTCCTTTTAATATCTCACGTCGTACTGCCTCTTGCCTGATGGTGGCATAACATTCTTTAAGACTTGGAATTGATTCATTCCGAAGAATTTCTCCACGAACCTGTTCAAAACAATCATTTAAGCTTGCAAGAAATTTATGCACCCTTAGTCTTTCAACAGATATGCTACTACATCATCAAGATTATTCATGACAACTTTATCACGATGATCTAATTCTTGAAAATTTCCAGTTAACTCTCCATAATATTCAGAGAGAGTTCGGTTAGTTTTTTTGGCAGTGAATGCTTTTTGATTTAAAGCAAATAATTACAATTCGTCACTTCCATCATAGAAGACTTTTGATAAGGTGGTCCAAATTTCACAGGCTGCGGGTAAGCGTAAATAGCGCTTTATGATCTCTGGGCTCATAGACATCAACAGTCACATTTTCACCTTTTGATTTTCAGTATACCGCTGTTCGTAATTGTTTTTCGATTTTGCAGGTAGTTTTGTTTTACCACGAATGTAAAAGAGCTTTTCTCTTTCGATAATATGCATCTGCATTAATTGCGACTAAACATCATAGTTTTATTTAGTAAGAATAATCTGACTTGATGATGATAGGTATTGATTTTGATCCAGATGATTCAACATCGATTCTACTCATCTTTTTTTTTTTTCTCATTTTGAAAAGAGACTTTGATACCAAGTTGAAAGATAAAATACGTGAGAGGAAAAAAAGTTTGTATTTCTGAACAATCTTTCTCGTAGAGACAAAAGTTACAATATATACAGAATAAAGAAATGTCTATTAATTAAGCCTAATAAATGACTATATCTGATTATCTCTAAATAAAGAATTAAAGACTATACAATTATAGAAACCAATAATAAAAGAAAACAATAATAACAAAAATATATTTCAACATAGCTATCATCCTGTGCTACAAATCCAATGTGGGACATTGACAGCCATAGACTAAACGAAGTAAATCGTCACATCACGCGATTACTAATCGATGTAATATCCCCACGTCATGCGATTCTCCCAATTCCCACTGGATCTCTAGCACAGGATGATGGCTATGCCTGTTATTATTTCTTCAGGTAATTAATAATATAATACAAGAAATGTTTGCACGTGCTACGTGAGAGATTGTAGTCGAAATTCACGTGCCTATATTCTCAACCCTTCTTCTGGGGTTGATGAAAGGATTTAATCTTGGAAAAGTTTGATGCACTAAACTATATTATGGATCTCCACGACAATTTTTATCGGGAGATAATGACATTCTTTTTATATTTACAGACGCATATTTGCATATAACACAATTGAAGTATGTGATTAAAGAAACAAGATTTACAAACCACAGAATTGGATTGGTGGTAGGCTACTTAACATGTAAGGTGGTACTTCTGACAAAGGCATCCCAAGTATTTCAAAACCTTAAAATAGTAACATATATGAAAATTCTAATAACTAAAGTATACTTAAACTAACTTGAATGTCGGGATTCAGTGAGTAATTGAATTAATTTATGCCGTTTTTAAAACTAAAGTCCTGGATCGAACTTTCATTTGAATGGAATATAATTGAAACACATGGGAAGAGTGATTCTTCTTATGTAACGCCAGGTTTTATTGCCTAATTAATTAGACATGTTCTTTCAAACAAGGGTTCATGGGACTAGAAGTGTAGAGTGGCTATCCATGGAAAAATGGTCTAGACTAAAAGTAAAGAGAAAATAGGCATTTTTTCCTATATAACAAAGATAAAGTCAAGATATATTGTAATTTGCGCCTGAAATTTATCTTATTTTTAACATAAGCTCACCCTGATAATATTTGCATTTTTTAATCTCTCAGTCGTTCTTATAACTTTGATACGTCATATAAATTATGCCAACTTCATCCAATTTACTTTTAGCCTTAGTGAGTTCACAAAAGGATGATTATAATTCGAATATGTAGACATTTTAATGAAAAAAGAGTAGTACTTACTTCCATGTTTATCTTTATTTTCTGATTTCTCAAAACAATATATCTTTATTTTCTAATTTCTAAAATAACAATGCCTCTTTATTTTCTGATTTTTATGATAGCAATATTGCGCGTCGAAGTAATGTGTTAAATATCATACCGGCACCGGTACTGGTATTAGATTTACTTCTAAAATGGTATTGTACCGGTACCGTTTAAAAAAAAATTTAATTATAAATTATTTTTTGAATTTTATAAAATTTGTAAAATAATTTATAAATGTATTATATTGTATAGTTTTTAACTTAATTCAAAAAGATCAAAATATAAAAAAAATTAATTTTTTTTGTTACTGATCAGTACCGACCGATATTTATTTACGGCATGATATCTGACAGTTCCATTCTATTTTCGATCCGATACAAAATGTTTTAATCAGATCGAAACGGAACGAAACTAAACCTGACAACTTCTTTAGTACAATAATATCTTATATATTTATTTAATGATATAGTATTTAGGTTGTAATGTCTTGGTGGGAATCTGATGGGATTGATTGGCTTTGAAGTTTTCCAATCTCGATGACACCAACATAAAAACCAGATGCCTTAACCCTTTTGTCCCTCCGCATAAACAATTGCCGGTAATAGAAGAAGAAAGGACATATTAAAGTAATGCAAGTGATGTACCTTTATGTTTAATGAATTTCTAGTTGATCCCATGCCTAAATTTTTTTATTGGGGTTTGATTTGAGTTGTAAACCCCTTAAATAGATAAAAGGATAGGATAAATTGTCAAAAAATTGAATTTTATTATAATAATTCTTAACGGATAATAAAAGGGACTAAGATATGATTTTATGAACTAAATAATAAAACATTTAGAACATTTATTCGATACATAAAAAAATGTAAAATTTTCTCCAACCATTACTTAATAGATTAAAAAAAATTAATCTTCTTTTTTCACTAGGCTTATATTTACACATTGATATTAGTTTAGTCACATACATTGATTACATCGAATAATAAACCAAATTCCAACAAATGTCTTCCATTCAACTAAATATATAGCATTCCATAGTATCGAAATTTATTTTGAGATCATCCCCTTTGTCGTGTACTATTCTTGACTTAGATACCTAATTAGCTGCTAAACGATTATAATCAAATTAATTTGACTCATTCAAAATAATAGGCTCTTCTCTCATTATTATATAACTATCGCACTTTTCTCCTCTTTCTTTTTCTTTTATAAAATATATTTGATATCTTTATGATATATTTTAGTCAAAAACCAGTTGGAAAATTATTAATTCCAACTTACAAACCTAAAAGAATTGGTAAGATGGTTATCTCCTACTTTATTTGCTATGTTTTGGGGTATTTCAAAAGAATATCTATACTCTCTACATTGTCTTTCCTAAATTATATATGGAGAATCATACCTCTTTTGCTACTATATTAGCATTTCGATAATTACAATTGTAATATATTAAAATAAAACTTTGATTAAGATTGATTTGATGAATATTAAAATGATCACAATAGTTTTATAATTGTCTTCCTTATTAAACTTTTACAAATTGCAATTTTTTTCTGGCTAACATTTGAAACTACATAATAATACAAGTGATCAACATATAAATTTTCTGTTTTAGTTAATTCTTATCATTAAGCAACATAACTCCCTATTTTCTTGGAACAAATAATTGATGAATATCATATAAAAAATCAACGCATATCTATTAAAGATGGAAAGTATGTTCAACTAATAATTTATTTTCTTTTTAAATTTTCTATTAAAATTAATACCTATTTTAATAAAAAAAATTTACTAAACAACATGGATTAAATTAGATATTTAAATTATTTTTTTTTCATTTTTCTAACAAATTGATAATCATTAGGATAAAAATGTCTTAAAAATCAATTTTAGTTAAATCTCCTGGAAGAAGCAAGCGTAGGAGTGGAAATATCAATTAACCGTGGAGGAAATGGCAACAGAAAGTGGAGCAAAACAAACAGAAACGGACACATAATCGAATTGAAAAGTAGATTCTTTGATTTACGAAAGCCAAATGACACATTGTCCATTAAGAAAGTTCACTCTTAATAAAGGAAGAATTTCCCGAGAAGTCTCTGTTGTTAATATTAGCTCCAATTCTGGACGGAGTAACACCTTCTCTATCTCTCCGTAAGTCCCTTTCACAATCAAGTTCTGATTTTCATCTGATTCTCCATCTGGGTTTTTGTGGGTTTGGAGTGTTGTGATCAGTCACCGGCGCTTCTTTCCCTTTTTTTTCCCTAGTGGCTGTTGTTTAACTATTGGATATGTGATGGAATCTGTGATCTCTGAGTTTATGTACGCAAATAAAGATTTTGGTTTTCTGATTATTCCAGTCGTGTTCTTCAGGGGTTTTCTTTTCTATTCTTGGAAAATATTTGTGTGTGTGTGTGTATGTGTGTGTTTATGGGCCGTTTTCAGGTTTGGCTACGTTAAATGACCTTCCCTTGAAAAGGGGTTTTGATTTCCTTTATGTTCGAGTTTGTCTTGATTATGTGTGCACGTTGGGATAGAAACATGTATGGAATTGCCAAAAAGTGTCCATTTTGTTTCTTATTTGAACGAAGCAAATGGAAAATTGGTGGTTGTGGTTCAGTTCCGTATCAGACAACGTGGAGTTAGAATACAGGTGTAGGCTTGGTAAATGAGTGGACAGGTTTGGTCGTGTTGAAAATTGCTATTCCTTTCATCAAGCATAGAGGAGAAGAATCTGTGTGGATTGGAGAAAATTTTTTTACCTGTTTTATATTTTTTGCCACATTTTTTTGTTTTGTTCAATTGATCTGAATTGTATGTGCTTATTTTGATTGTTTCAGGGTTTTATCAACTCTATGGACTCTAAACCAAAAAGAAGGACAGTTGTAGAGAATGGGGATACCGGAGAGGACTTAGTACTGGCCACTTTGATTGGAAATGGAGAGGATGTGGGTCCTATTGTCAGGCATGCATTTGAAATGGGGCGGCCTGAAGCGCTCCTTCACCAGCTCAAGTCTTTTGTAAAGAAGAAGGAAGTTGAGATTGAGGATCTCTGCAAGACCCACTACGAGGATTTTATTCTTGCAGTGGATGAGCTTCGTGGTGTCTTGGTTGATGCTGAAGAGCTAAAAAGCGAGCTTGCAAGTGATAATTTTAGGTTGCAAGAAGTTGGCTGTGCTCTTTTGACCAAACTTGAAGAACTTCTTGAATCTTATTCAATCAAGAAGAATGTCAGTGAGGCCATTAAATTGTCAAAGATTTGTGTTCAAGTTTTGGAACTTTGTGTTAAGTGCAATAATCACATGCCAGAAAATCAGTTTTATCCAGCATTGAAAACATTGGAGATGATTGAGACTAGCTACTTGCAGAATATTCCAGTGAAGGTTCTTAGAACAGCAATAGAAAAGACAATTCCAGTTATAAAGACTCATATTGAAAAGAAAGTAACTAGTCAATTTAATGAATGGCTAGTTCACATTAGAAGTTCAGCCAAGGATATTGGACAAATGGCAATAGGTCGCACTGCATCAGCTCGCCAAAGGGATGAGAAAATGCTGGAACTTCAGTGCAAAGCTGAGGAACAGAACAATTTGGGATTGGGAGAATTTGTATATACTTTAGATGTTGATGAAGTTGATGAAGATTCAGTTTTGAAGTTTGATCTCATTCCTCTTTACCGAGCTTATCATATCCATGCTTGCCTCGGAATTCAAGAGCAGTTCCGAGAATATTACTATGAAAACCGGATGTTGCAACTAAGTTCAGACTTGCAAGTTTCTTACTCCCAGCCATTTATTGAGTCTTATCAGACGTACTTTGCTCATATTGCAGGATATTTTATAGTGGAGGATCGAGTCATGAGGACTGCCGGGGGTCTTTTGTCTTCAGATCAGCTGGAAACAATGTGGGAAACTGCTGTAGCTAAAATGGCATCCACATTAGAAGGACAGTTTACTCATATGGATTCTGCAACCCATCTTCTCCTGGTGAAGGACTATGTCACTCTTCTTGGGGCAACTCTCAGACAGTATGGTTATGAAATGGACCAAATCTTTAACTCGCTTGATAATGCACGAGACAAGTACCATGATCTTCTTTTGGCAGAGTGTCGGGAGCAAATTATTAGTGTCATTTCCAATGACACCTATGAGCAGATGGTAATGAAGAGGGATACTGATTATGAAAACAATGTCTTGTCTTTTCATCTCCAGATATCAGACATAATGCCAGCTTTTCCATATATTGCACCTTTTTCCTCCATGGTACCTGATACTTGCCGCGTTGTTAGATCCTTCATCAAAGGGTCTGTTGATTACTTGTCTTATGGGGTGCATACAAAATTTTTTGATGCTGTTAGAAAGTATTTAGATAAGCTCTTGATTGATGTGTTAAATGAAGCTATACTTGCTGCAGTTCAGAGTAGTGCTATTGGTGTGTCCCAAGCCATGCAAATTGCTGCTAACATATCTGTTCTTGAAAGAGCTTGTGATTTTTTCCTTCAACATGCTGCCCAACTATGTGGCATTCCTATCAGATCAGTTGAAAGGCCTGGAGCTGTTTTAACAGCCAAGGTAATGCTGAAAACTTCTAGGGATGAGGCTTACTTGTCTTTACTGAATTTGGTGAACATTAAATTAGATGAGTTTATGGCACTAACAGAAAACATCAACTGGACAGCAGAAGAGGCATCTCAGAATGTTAGTGATTATGTTAATGAGGTTTTAATTTACCTGGACACCATTTTATCAACTGCTCAACAGATTTTGCCTATGGATGCTTTATACAAGGTAGGGAGTGGTGCTCTTGAGCACATCTCATATTCTTTTGTTTCGGCATTTCTCAGTGATAGTATCAAAAGATTCAATGCTAATGCAGTCCTGGTTCTCAACACTGACTTGAAGACCTTAGAAAATTTTGCCGATGAGAGGTTTCACAGCACTGGTCTGAGTGAGGTTTACAGAGAAGTTAGCTTTAGAGATTGCTTAATTGAGGCACGACAATTGATTAACCTTTTGTCAAGCAGCCAGCCTGAGAACTTTATGAATCCTGTGATTAGACAGAAAAACTACAATACACTGGATCACAAGAAGGTGGCCACTATCTGTGAGAAATTCAAGGACTCCTCTGATGGAATATTCGGTAGCCTCTCCAATAGAAATACAAAGC
Organism: Pinacopodium congolense; assembly: GCA_028565735.1. NCBI lineage: Eukaryota > Viridiplantae > Streptophyta > Magnoliopsida > Malpighiales > Erythroxylaceae > Pinacopodium > Pinacopodium congolense. The sequence goes on along the minus strand of JAOXYD010000134.1, from coordinate 1,436,832 downwards.
AAAGTGCAAAAAAGAAATCAATGGATATGTTGAAGAAAAGGTTGAAGGACTTCAATTGAAGGGGGTTCGAAATCTGAGCATTTAGCAATTGTAGCTCGTTCATGTTTTCTATTTTAGTGGTCCTTTTTTTTTTAATCTTCTACTTGCTGAGGGATTAAACTAAACGAAAATTTTCATTTAATGATTATTAATTTTTTGTACACAAGATTTTATTCATTTCTCCTGTTACAAGATGTCATTTCTGCATCTTATTCATTCTTTTGTTTTCTAGTGCCAAAAAAGAAAAACTTTACTTGACAAAAATTGCTTTGTTGTGCTGATAGAATCAGAGCTTTCAAGAGTTATGCGTCCAGCCTCAAAGGTAATTAATTTCTTATATATGATTATTGGTTTCCTTTCATGAGGAAATCATACTACAAAAACTCTATATATTTCTAATTGGGTATTAACTCTATATATTTCTAGTTGGGTAGTTCTCCTTTATCCTTACTCCCCACCCTGCCTCTTATCTCATAAGCACACACATAATATTATTACAATATTTATGGTAACTTTCAGCTGTATAACTTTCTTAATTTCCTGGAGCCTTGCCACACAGAGAATGTTCCTACTTTGAAGACAGCCGGGTTCTGTCATATTTTTTCTAACCACAGTTCTCAGAAACAGCAGAGATTTTCGCAACGTTTCGACTATTGGTTTGTCATTGAACATATTTGAGTTCTATGTAATGCTTCCAGATGGTATTTACGGTATCAATTCTCCTGTGCTTTGACCTATGTAAGCCATCTGTAATTGCATTTATGTTAAGACTCTCCCCTCCTCATTGTAAAATGTATGGCGTCGGGCTACTCGTTTCTCAAGATCTACGTATTCATTGTCTTGACACATCCAGTGCAAGGTACTTTTGGACTCTGATTTTCTTTTTGCAGAACAATTTTCTGTAACTTATTGTCTAGACATTGCTTCAGTATTTTCATGTTGGGCACACAATAGACTGCTTTCTGGTTGGAATGAGAAGCGGCAATGGTTGCTGGAATAAAGAACTTTCGAAGCACAGTACTTCACATTCTAATGAACATTTGATCTGATGTTCACCAGCAGTGCTTCTGGTAGACTGATTCAGGAGTACCTGGTGCTGCTAAGCACGTCTGGTGATTATTCCTCTTTGTGAATGTTTATGCTGATAAGCTGTTAGCTTATGCACTACAGTCCCTGAAGCCATGCATGAAATGAAAATCTCAAGAGTAAGTCTGTAAGAAGACATGAAAAGGAAACTTTTTTCTGCCGCTGTGGAAAACTATCTTCAGATATTGGTACTCTTTATGCCAAGAAACAAATGGATAATGTAGATGTTCTCTAAACTTGTCCCCATTATTTACAGATTTGGATGCAGCCCATTAAGACTTACTGTTGAATGCACATCATTGCATGGTCAAGGAGAGGAAGTATGATTTGTGTGAGAAGTGAACCACTCAAGGAAAAGAATGAGGAGATACGGAGGGGAAAATGTTGACTAAAATGTAAAAAGGTAATGGTAAAAACGCCTCATCCTTTGGAGTTTGTTTATTTAATAATAAAATTTAAAATGCAAAAAATTATTTATTAAAATAAGACTATGTAATTAAAATGAAAAGAAAATATAATAAAATTGTACTTAAAATCGATTTGGACAAAATAATATTTTAATACTCTTATACATGAAGTTTTGATCTAATTCCTGAAAAAGGTATTACTAATGGTAAACTTCATCATTTTGATGGTATTATTAGTGTGCACATTTTATCATGCTAATGCTTGAACTTAAAAGATACCGTATAAGCCTCTAAGGTGAGGTTTAGTTAGGTTGTGGATTGTGATTTTGTGTTGTGATTATTGTATTTTTGTATTGGTAATTGTATTTTTTTAATCAATTTTTGTGTTGTATTAGTGTGTTTTCTTTATCGATTTTTGTGTTTAAAAAAACATGAAACTAAAACCAAACATAAACTAAACATGGCGTTAAATTTTTAGCTTTCTATAATTAATTTTTCATTTAAGTAAAATGTAATCAAATCTTTATTTTAAGAATTCATTTGGTTCATTTTTTCATTTTCGTTTTTTATTTTTAACTTTTTGTATTTTTTAATATTTATATTATACTTTCTTCAGTTTTTATATTGTATTAATACTATTTTTTAATTTTTGTACTGTTTTTAATTTTTGTATTTAAAAATAACAAAAACAAAACCAAAAGTAAAAGTAAAAACAAACTCGGATGAAAATTTTGTAAGAAATATCCGTTTATCTTTCCTTTTTATATTTATATGATAAATTTGTGAAAAAGAAAATACTTTCAACTAATTTAGAATTGAGAATTCCAATAAAAGACTAAAAGAAATTAAAAAAAGACAAGCATAATTGCTCCAAAAGTTTTAGAAGATGTTTGAAACAAATGAATTCTATAAAATTTTGTGGAATTTATTTGCAATTTCAAATTTTTGCATTTGAAATACAAAAATCTGTTTATTTCAATTTTAGGATTTGAATTCTATGGAATTCAACATAACCAATCAAAATCCTACCAAAATGGTTGGGATTTGCAAATGAATTCCACAAACTTAAGAGACACATTCTTATTTTACAAAATTACTCTTACTAAATTTTTTAA
>JAOXYD010000134.1:1414747-1425076 GCA_028565735.1 Pinacopodium congolense | reverse complement strand
AAACTATTATTGTGGTGTAGTGTCAAATACAGAAGAATAATAGTGAAGAATAACGAGTATAAACTATTGTTGTGGTGCAGTGTCAAATACAGAAGAATAATATGAAGAATAATGAGTCATTATTCTCCTAGGTGATAACAAAAGAAGCAAGAAGACGATCCAATGGAAGAGAAAACGCACCTGATTTGAGCGGAGATCTAGCCAGACTTGGCTTCGTTTGCGACACCATCGGGTGGAGGCGTTAGAGTGGGGATGTTGTCGGCTACGGTAAAGGTAAAAGAAGAGGGTTTTAACCAAAGTTTAAAGTTAAAAGGTTAATGGGTTACGGGTCAGGATTTGTTGCGGGTCGGGTTTGAACTGAACCAGTGTTTTACCAGTAATTTTGGACACGTGGCAGTCACAAACGGAAATAATTAATACACCTAACGTTTTTCATTACTTGTTTAATTTGTCAAATATTCAACACTTAATTAAAATTTTTAAAAGATTGATAATTCAATTAAAAAAATTCGAAAACGTTGATCACTTATGTAACTATTATCCTTAAAAATTATTTTTTAATTATTTATTGTTAATTTATTGTTCTGAAATAATCAATATTTAATTTATTAAATTCACCTCCTTTTATTTTTATGATATCATATGTATAATGTAAAAGAAAAATTTTTAAGTCATTGAATTTAAAACCTAATTTTATAGGAAGAGAAGTAGAAATGTAACATACAAAACCGTTACCCATAAGACACTGGCAGGGCTACTAACCTTTCTCGGCACCACCCATCACTACCTACTAACTATTTTGCCTTAGGGTTTACTTTCTTTTTCAATATCAGAAAAAAGGTCCAACGACGGTGGGAAGAACACCATTTTAGGCACATTATTATTACCAAACTTAAAGGGTCAAGAAAGCAATTTTGATGGTGTCAGAGGGGGCAACCAATATGAACTGGAAAACAATATGTTCATTGTCTATAATAATAATCATTTAAAAGAAGTTTAAGTCAACAACGTCGAACTTTTCTTTTAGAGGGGGAAACTTTACCTTCTAACTAAAGCCGCAATTTCCACACTGAACTTAATTTTCACTAGCTTCTTAAAGAAGATTCGTTTGAATTGTGAAATTACACTTTCGGCCTCCATCATTTCTATTTACATTATCCGTCTTTAAATGGATTCTTACTCTTGGGTCACATCAAAATATACTTCGTTTTTCTTAGTTTCCCTTTTATATTCTTCCCACCATCGATTGTATTCAATTCACAAGGTTAATTTTAAGCATGGTCCTTTTCTGCTTTTCATAACCTTCTTATATAAAATACGCTAACATATAGTACGTAATGGTTGTATACCCTATATTTATTACTGTTCAGGCCAAAATTCCATTATTGTTACTGTACATGTGACTTTTCCGCTTTGAATGAAGTGACATAATCGTGTTATTTTGATTTTTCATACCATATGCATTATGTATAATGTTAACTCTGTTTCTTTAGCCTAAATTATCAAAGTGATATCAATGTATGCAATCGACAGACCAAGCTAGGAAAAAATTTCTTTCATTACAAATGGGGGGATCAAGAACTGATAACAAGTTATTCCATATGATATCGATGGCTTCTCATGTATTAAATTATCAAACAATAGCACAGGAGGCCATGTAATGACAACATATCGGCTTATATCAGGAGTCTCTTCCCAGAATTTTTTTTTAAAAATTTCAACATTATTGTTAGGAAGACATTGGTTTACTACATTTACATCAAGCTAATCCCTATACCAAATAATTATTGCTTTAACTATACATTCAAATGAACTCCAAATTTCATAACATCCATCAACTAAGATGAACTACCAAACAAAATATTTTGACATAACATTATCCACCTATGCACAAGAGGGAATCTTGTGGATGAAATATGCAATGGTTTAAAGTTCATTACACATTTAATAATTATCATAATTCTAAAAAATATCACTTATGTTTTATAAATATCGTTTTTCATATTGACATCGCATTATAGGTTATCCTAAATTTACGCATGGAATCTACTACAATTCATACTAACCCAACCAATAATCCAGGTACATCTACTTCAACTGACAAAAAAAAAAAAAGAAAAAAGAAAGAACTCATAAAACTATGTTTCCCAAGTTATCAATGTTTTAAAATCCAGTTCAAACCGTATTGGTTCAAAATTGGTACGATTTGTGCTACAATCGTACTAAGCCAAAATATCGACTCATATTGGTCGGTATTGTAAATTAAAAAAATTGAGAATTAAAATAAAAAATTTTAAAATTTGTATATATTAGTTGACAAATGTTAAAATTAAATTGATTGTCTCCTTAATTTAACAAAAATATTAAGATTTTTTTTATTCACCTATTAAGGTTAATACCTCAGGTTATAGACTTATTTATTTACCTACTAAACTCATGAGAGTAAGCATGTGTTATATAAAGTGTTTAACCTCTTTTATTTATAGATACAGAAGAGACAGGGAAGAGGGAGTAATGTGGATCTATAAATAAGAGAGTTAAGAAATATATGACTCATATATGATATTATTCAAAATTTGTAATAAAAAATGTTAAAATTTTAATTTTTTACTCTTTTAATATAAGACTATTATATAAAATATTTTAAAACTTTCTTTTTATATATTAAAATATTGATTTGTATTAAATAATTCAATTTATTTTCATTTAATATTTACTTGAAAGCTATTTATTTATTAAATAAAAAATATTATTTTAGATATTTTATATTATACATATCATATTATTTATTTTTATATAAATAAAATATTTGAAAATATAATTATAATAAAATAGAATAATAATTAATATAATTAATATTTACTAATTTATTAAATAATTAATTATCAAATAATTAAGAAGAATATTTTATTTAATTAATGATAAAGTCATATAATTAATAAAAGTTAAAAGCTATACATAGCAATATATTAAAGAAATATTTTGCAGATTTTATAAAATTTAGGGAGTCTTTTATAATTTTAAAAAACTTTTTAGCAAGCAATCTGATACCATTATGAGGCAAAAACTAGTACCAGTATGGTACAAAATTTTCAAACATTGCTAGCTATTTTTTCCATTTCATAATAAAAAAAACACGTTTCACCTCAATCAAATTAAATTAAGCCTTTTACCATACTTCGAAAAATTATATGATAATGGAAATTTTTGTAGTGACTCATCAGCACCTTATGTATTCTACATCAATCCAATTGGAGTGAAATTAGATGATTCCACAATTTCATTTCCATATACACATTGTAATCGCTTATAGAGAGCAGCATTGCTTCATGTTATAGTTTCTCTCATGTAAATGATGTTACTTGCGACCACGATCAAAACTTGCACGGTAGAAGCATATTCCTATAGTCTAGGAAAACTACATCTTCAATCCTTCATTTTATAGAAGATAGATGTATGAACTAATGAACAAAGGGCTACAAGCATTGATTGTATTCAAACAAACCCAATGTAACATAAAAATGATCATCTTTACTTCCAAACTCATGAGAACATGCAAACTAAAAGTAAAGGAATTGAAAGGAGAAAACATATCTTGCACTATAGAAATTGACTAGAATAAGAAAGTTATGCGCTAACCATGGTTGTCACTAGGAATACTAAAACCAAATGCAAACTCCAATTTAAGAATTTTGTAAATAATTCTTATAAGTGCTTTCACCAATAACTACATAAAGATTTTGGTAACATGAATATTTTTTCCCATGTATAATAAACATTATACACTCATCTACTTGAAAAAGTACCATAATCATCAAATAAGGATTTTCGTAAAAAACCCACTCATGAAACTTGCATTAGTTTACCAAATCCAAACGAAGATATTATTAAAAACTAAATATGGACCAGTGGCATCTTTTTTAAACAATATGATATGTTCATCATTACATATAATGTTAGCTTGCAACACTCGCCCAACATCAAATGCCTATATAGAATTAAATCATTTTGTTACACCTATAAAATTCATCAAGTTCAATTACATCAAACAACAATTACTTCGTTTCTATTAAAGATAAACATTTATGATTGGCTTACTCTCGAATGATTAAATCCTCTTAAATCGAGTTTCCTATTACACATTCAAACCCAAATCAAGCAAATCAAAAGATCTAAATGCCTTGTCAGGTGCCAAAACCCTAATAAATTGATTTAGTAGGATTTAAACCTCTAAAGCAGGTAAGGAGTCATCATCGACATTCTTTGGTTCAAGAGTTTGTTCTCTTCTTTTGGACTTCTTCAATGTTATTCTCTGTCAAAAGCACATCATTGTTGGTAACAGCGTTGTAAGAGAAGGATCATGAGAGAGAGTGGAAACAAAATTAATGCTTATGAGTGTTTAGTTGTAATTGTTATATTTTTGTATTAATTTTTATGTATTTTTATGTATTTTTGTATTATCTATCTTAATTTTTGTGTTTTATTAATTTATTTTTTATTTTTATGACGTTTTTAATTAATTTTTATATTTAAAAAATCTAAAAATCTAATTCAAAATCGGAATCTAAATCAAACATACGCTTATTAGTAATTTCCTAATGAGAGCGACTAAGAAGTCACTGCAGGAGTATTGCTTCCACAACCACTGGTGGATCCTATGTAGGTCCACTACCTTTTTAAATCAAATTTTCTATTTCTCTTTTATCTTTTTTTATTTTATCATTATTTAAGAATATTCCTGTTGATTTATATAATTTTTAATACATATTTATATATTTACTCCTTACCCATTTATAAATTTATATTTATACTTTTAATATATTACATTTTTACCCTTAACATATTTACACATTTACATTTTTAATACATTTACATTTTACCCCTAATTTATTTTAAAAAATATAAAAATCTTTAAATTTTGTGTGAAAAGATATGGCCACTACTTTTGGCTTCCTAGTTTATTTCTTTCCTAATATACCATATCTTATTTACTTAACTTTTTAATATCAAAATAATTTTTATTAATTTGTCCACATGACGTGGTAATGGTGGCCATAGGAGGGGCCCATAGAATGGAATGTGTCATTTTTCTGTTCAATTAAATGCACTATCAAATCAACAATTCTTCCACGATAATACAGGTTTTGAAACTATAGATTTTAAACTTCATTTGTTACTTGATTTTATCTATTGCCAATGATAGATAACTGTTCATTTACCTTCCCCATTTAAAGTTGCTATTGAAGTTGAGAAAAAAAAAAAACCCTTGAATGGTAATTTTGGCCTTTTCTTATGTTATAATGGTGATTATGATTATCATTGAACATGGGTGTTGATTACGTAATAATCCATTGGTCTAGTTATCTAAGGATGGAGGTAAAAATTTGAATTAGTTGAAGCAAAATTTTGTTAAATATAAATTTTTGAAACATTACAAAATATTTTTTTAACATAGTCACAATTGACTTATGTTAATTACCATATTCTAAAATGAATTACCATATCTTTATTATCAATACTATTAAATAATTACACAGCCAACAATCCTTCATTTAAGTTATTTATCACAAGTTCTACAGCACAAAATACTCTTTCAATTAATGTTATTGTAATCTCCAATATCAAAGTCCAACTTTATAGGTATATAATGTTATTTTTTAATTTAGTTAATATTAATTATATTTTTAAAATTTAATATTTTATTAAGTTTAAGAAAAGATAGTTTGCTCTATAATAAAATTTAAGGGTGTGATAATTGATCTAATTAAAATGATCTAAGTCCACAAATTTAAATTATGGACCCTAGTAGGGTGAGCCATAGAAAATCTTTAAGCTTGGTGATGAGAAACTCAATAAAAATTATATATAAGGAAGTATGTCTCTTTGTCCAGCATAGAACTAAGAATTCTCTAATTCTTTAGGTGATATCCAAAATAAGAAAGGCATAAAAATTTCAATTGCTTATTCTCTTTGATGTTCATTCAATTAAAATTTATGAAAAGTAAAACATGTTAGTGTTTATAATCCTTTATTATGTATGATAGTCGTATTGGAAAATCAGAATATCATAACAATGGGTAAGGCTAAAAACAACAAAAAATTTATAATTTAAATGTCAAGATCACTTTAATCTATAACATGATTAAATCATGACATAATGAAGTATCAATCTAATTCATACCTTGTTACCATACTTAAGCCTTATCCTTAATTCTCCTTGAATCCACATGTTTTGTATTAACCAGTTAGGTGCAAATGTGTCTAATCTCTAATGTTATCCATAGTCCAATTATAAAGAGAGCTCAACACTTAAAAGGAAAAATACAAAAAGTATTAACTTCTGTAATGTCTTCTTCCTTTATATAGAAGAAAAATAAGATTATTCTTAATATTAAAATTAAACAGAAATTACAATTAAAGTTTCACTTAAATTATGATTATAATTTAAACTTAATAAAATGAAATGTCATATATTTGATTCTTGAAGTGTCTTAAACTTCACCAATTTAATCCAATTTAATTATTTTTCTCTTTTTAATCATTATATATATATATGACTCATTAGATTCATAATATTTTGACAATGATTTTAAATTATAATTCTCATTCATCATTAGAATTAGATAAATTATAGATACTTGTAATTCATCTTTAATTTTCTAATTAAATTATTTATAAACTAGATCAAAATTGACTTCTATCAATCATGATCACCCAAATATTAAGAATATTAAAGTAGTTTTGAATAACCTTTTTTGTGCATGATTTTTATGTATAACTCAATCATTTCTTCATACAATATTTCGATTTAACATAGAGTATGAAATTTGTGTCACCTTTATCTAGGTCCGATTATATTAGTTATCTATCATTAGTAACTAATTTTATTAATGAAATTTGAAAATTATTTTCAAAGCATCATTCTACCTTAGCAAAGAATTTCTCAAATGAATACTAATAAAAAATTACAGAATATTCTTCCCAATCATTTTAGGGTGAAAAAACCTATATTGATCACTCAACTACCTCTATATAGTTCATGGTATATCTAATGAATATTGTGTGATCTATCCTTGACTAGAATAAGACATAATTAGTATCAAAATATAACATTCCCTATATGAGATATTTTGGAGATATCAAGTATAAGGATTATTTATATAATTATCACAATGTGTGTTTTTATAAACACACATGGAATGATCCTATAAAATTCTCACATCAAATCAGTTTAATAAACTTATTCTCTAAGAAGCACTTATAAATTTAGTTAAATATCTACATAAGTTTGTTTATGAAATTGACTATTTGCTTTATATAGAAAAAATATAATGTGTGCTAGTCATTTCACTCTATTAATGACTAGTCTTTACAAAAATAATTATGACCAATTTAAGAATATTACCAAAATGAAATCTAAATATTATAATTATTATCTTATCATAATTTCAATTGTAATGTATATGTATTATATGAACTTTATTTTATAAATTAATTAATAAACATGTATGAATAAGATAAATATTGCCTTTAATAAAACATATCACAAATCTACAACCAAGCATAGGCTAATAATCTCTCACTAGTAATAAACCAATTGCTTAAGTATCTTATGCTATATCACTAGGATCATGCTACTATTGGGACAATGGATAGTGGGAGAATTTTATAAGCTTCTCTTTAATGACTAGTTGCTTAAACCTCACAATTTTCATGTCCACTATAATTATATTTGAAAGGAATTGCCAAAAATACATATTTAGATCATTGGTGACACCTTAGCTCCTTTTTGCATGCCTAATTGTTGCAGTCTAAACTTAAGCAAAATAAATCCAATTCAATCCTAGATCAACCAAAGGCAAGCAAACCTTATCAGTAAGTAGTATAAAATGGTAAGAAACCGAGTATCATTTCCTTTGGAATATGAGCTTAATCCTACGTCAATTAGTGTTTAATTATTTAGACAACTCTAAATTGAATAATTAAAATAAATAAAAAGTAATGGAAGAAAATTAAAATAAAAAAATGTTCAATCTAATCATAGATTAATGAATTAAGAGTATACCAAATGGTAAATTAGCTAGAGCTCAGATTTCCATAGGTAAAACAAATAAGAAAAAAATTTGTATGAAAAATTTAAGGCATTCATCACTGAAACATGATATACTATTGGTCATGGAAATACCTTTTCTCTTATATATTTAATTAATCTATTTAGTAAAATAAATAAATTGGAATAAAAGGCATAAATCAAAAGATACTTAAACCTAAGTTCATTAGATCTAAGAACCCTAACAATAGACTTTACAGTTGGTCAACACCTAAATTCAATTGTGTCACCTAATTAATCTTCTAACAATTAAAAGCCCATGGTCCTGGATTATTTAATCATTTAAAAATCTAATTAAGATCGCCACTCAAAAGAAAGATTAGATTAAGCAATTTAATTAGGTAAAAATCCTTCAATAAAACAAGATCTATCAAATCCTAACTCTAATTAAGAAATTTAAATGAAAACATTTAACAATGAAAACAAGAATATAACATGAAACATAAATCCATTGATAAAAAACAAGTCACTATAAAATAAGATAAAAAGATGAAGGAATACAATTGAAATTGGTCTAAATCATTGAAACCCACTTTCTAATCCACCTTGAATGCTTTTGAAGGCTCTAATCTACTTGCCCAATGTGAAAAAAGAACAAAAGAAAAACAAAACCTAACTAAGAACAAGAATAATATAAAAAATCTCCTCTTCAATTTGTTCCAGCCTCCAAAATCTCCATTTTCTGTGTTTTTAAGACTTTATATAGGTCTTGGGTGGTTGTTAAGTGATAGAAATGGATTTTATTATATTTTTATAAGTTATTTCATTTGAATTCATTCCTAATTTTTGTGTTAAGTGCTCATTTGGTATTCCTATTAATTTTACATGCAGATTTAATGATGGAATACAAATTTTAGATCAAAGCATGAAGAATAAAGTAAATTGGAGCATAAGAAGAGCTGTCCAAAATGAAGACAAAAGACTTAGAAAGGAAGCATCATATGGCATCTCACTTGAAACTTTTCTCTCCATTCAAAACACAGTTGAATAACCATTGAAAGGAGTAAAAACATAGCTAATTTCCACCTGAAACATAGCAGCTACAACATCTTTAGGAGGCTCCAAAACGGCAACATTTGAGGACATATAACAGGAGCTTTCTAAGGAGTAAAAACGCATGACTCACTCGCATAAATCACGACACAAAACAATAAGGTTTGGAGGTTTTTAATTAGATAGGTGGAGGGTTGAACCTAGAGGAGGACGTGCATTTGTTTTTAATGAACAAAAGACTTATAGACAAAGGAGGGTTGGCGACTGGACAAAGAAAGAGGTGACGAAAATAGGAAGGTTTGATCGACTGCTCACAAGAACAAAAACATAAAATAATTAAAAGGAGGGAAACCATGAGTTGTTAGCTGGAGAAGGGAGTAGGAGACATCATAAAATAAGATAATTGACTGTTTTTGTCTTCTTCCTCACTTGGCTTAGGAGAGGGACAGTTGGGCATCACTTGGTGAAGAACAATTAGCTTGGTGGAGCCGAATGCATGGTGGAGAGAGCTTTCATCCAAGTCAACAATGATGACTTTGCCTCCTTGAATTCCTTTTTGCTTTTGTCTTGCTTTTGTTGTGCTTTTGCTTTATTTTGCTTTCAATTTGCTACTATAAGTTCTGCATTTAACCATAGATGAATGTGTTGCTTACACTCACCTTGTTTTCCATTGATGTTGACCGAATTTTGGATGATTTAGACTTGGGTTTGTTTTCTTTGTTTAAGGCCGACTGCATTGTTTTGCTAAGGCCGAATCTTTTGTTTTGTTTAATCTTTTGATTATATTATCATCCAATCTTTGAACACTGATATTATTTCAAAAGTGAATGATAATTTTAGATTTATTTTTTATTAAGTATTATAAGGTTTTATTTCATAGAGTTTCAATTATTCATAGAATGTTTGGTTTACCTATGTTTAGTAGTTATTTTCTAAACATGTTCTTAAGTTTTAATTCATTTAAATTTCATTTTTTTAATTTTTAAATCCAGAATATTAATTTAAAGTGCTAAATTAATTCTTAGATAATTAAGTTCTAGATAATTGCCTATTAATTGAAGTAACTTAACTTTTCATTAGATAAAGTGTTGAATTTGATTTCTTAGTTTAATTATTAATTTTTCAACTTTTGTTTTAATTAATTAAGTGTGATTTATGTTCATTTAATCTTTGTTTTAGGTAGCTTAATCATGTGTGGCTAGTTCTTTTAGGGGTTTGGAGATATT
>JAOXYD010000134.1:1395193-1408865 GCA_028565735.1 Pinacopodium congolense | reverse complement strand
TTCTAAGTTAATCTTCAACGTGTAAAAAGATTTTTTACTTAAATTCAAAAAGTGCTTATTTTAAGTAAAATATTATTTATAATATGACCCATCCTAAAAACTAGGTTGAAAAAATCTTAGGTTAATATTCTTTCATAGGATCTACTTGGGTTAAATGCACCTTATAGTTTTAAGAAAAATATTTGACTTAAATTCAAAACGTTCTTATTTTTAAGTAAATTATTAGTTATAATATGACCCATCATAGGTAAAGAAAAATTTTAGGGTCGTATAATTGAGTTTTTGGTTGTGGATGTTATATTTTTATATTAAATTTTGTGTATTTTTATAGATTTTTGTGTTGTTTGTCTTAATTTTTGTATTATATTAGAGTGTTTTTTTCAATTTCTGTTATGTTCTTTATTAATTTTTGTGTTTAAAAAATCTGAAAATTAAATTTAAAATCAAAAACCTTTTCAAACAGGTCTTAACTTAATAATTCAACTCTTTCAATTTAGTTTTTATCTATTTTTAATATAATATATGGTTTAAAACTTTAAGATATATAAATTAAAATAAGAAAAATCAAAATCCCACTTGTAATTAATCCTGCCTATCTTGATAGAAACAAAAGTCTGTTTAGTTACTCCATGTCATCGTACTGTCAGCAAACCTGACACTGAACTATGCACACGTCAAACAAACGGACACATATGTCGGACGCAGAAATGTACGTGAAAGATTGTGGAAGACGTGTGGCTATATTACACTGTGCTTCCATGGACCCGAGCACAAACAGTGTACGCGTAGATCGACATGCCAGTTGGAGACATGTAGGCAAAAGGAAGTGTTGCTTACACGTGTGTTAGAAAGTATTACCAGTTTCAGGTGTGGACACTGGAAGATTGGAAGGAGCGTGTTAGTAATCTTGAAGACTAGATTGTCGCATCATAGGTTTTTTGGTCATGATTGTGTTGTCAAGCTGTTGTGTTTAATGTTTACTTAAGCACGACATTGCGGACAGAAACAATTAAAAAGTCAATAATACACTACCAGATTTTCTGCTTCGGACGAATGATACATCGTACACAGACCTGGAAAGTCTTGGTAGGAGATAAGATTCAGATATGGAGTTGGAAGACAGGAACAGAGCCGAGAAGGAGAAGAGGGAGAGTGGAAATCGGAAGAGCAAGAAGGTAGGAGGCGTGAAAGCAGTCCCTTTCATTCTTGGTGAGTGCTGTTCCTTCTGTTCAGACAAGTAAAAGTGACCTTTTTTTTTTTTTTTTTTGCAGAATCTTGATTTTGTTTTGTAGATTTCCTTGATTATCTTAAAACCCATTGCTTGAATTCGTTTAGGGATCGTTATTCCAAAGAATTTTATTGTAATGGGCATGGAAATATGTAAAACAAGTTGAATTCGGGATTAAACCATGTTTTTTGCTTGTGACAGCAACTGAAGTATGTGACAGATTCTCCACTGTTGGCTTCCATGCCAACTTGATCTCATACTTGACTCTGAAGCTTCAGTTGCCGCTTGTAAAGGCCTCAAACATCGTCAGCAACTTCGATGGAACGGCGAGTTTAATGACAATGCTTGGGGCTTTGATTGCGGATTCTTTTGCAGGCAGATATTGGACCATCGTAATTAGCTGCTTGATTTATGAACTGGTAAATCGTCATCTCTGATTCTGTCTTTATACATGTTTGAACTGAATTACCAAGTTTAATAAAATCCTGGAACATCTTGCCTTTCCTGAATCAAACGTATCATAAACCCTGTGTGAACTGGAAGGTGAGCTTGGAAAGTTCATAATCTGTTCTTTTCACAGGGATTGATTAGCCTGACTATATCAGCAACCATCAAATCGCTACGCCCACCAGAATGCCCGAACCTGGTGAACTGCAAGGAAGCTTCAGGGTTCCAATTGGGAATCCTGTACTTGTGTCTGCTCCTGCTATCCCTTGGATTAGGTGGAGTTAGGCCTTGTGTTCCTTCTTTTGCTGCAGATCAAATTGGTATGGATAAAGCAAGTGTTGAATCACGAAGCTGGAATTTTTTCAATTGGTACTACTTCGCCCTTGCTGTTGCCAGGCTATCAGCACTTACCATCGTTGTTTATATTCAAGACAACATAAGCTGGAGTTGGGGTCTAGCAATACCAACAGTTGCTACAGGACTGGCCTTTATCCTGTTTGTAGGTGCTACTCCACTTTATAAGAAGGTAAAACCCGGAGGTAGTCCATTGACAAGAATAGCTCAGGTGTTAGTTTCTGCTTTAAAGAAGAGAAAAGCTGTGCTACCACAGGACACAGGACTTTTGTATCAGAATAAAGAGCTTGATGCTGCGATCTCAGTGCATGGGAGGCTATTGCACACTGATCAGTTCAGGTCAGTTTCAGTTCCTCAATGTTCTGTTTTTGATCTTCTTGTTTGTTAATCAAACTAAGGCTTTTGATCTTTGCAGGTGGCTTGATAAGGCAGCCATAGTGAGAAGAGATGAAGAGACGAAACCACCAAATCTATGGAAGCTGGCAACCGTGCACCGAGTCGAAGAGTTGAAAACATTTATCAGAATACTTCCAATTTGGTTATCTGGAGTAGTTTTTGTTTCTGCCACTTCACATCAGGCAAGCTTTCTAATCCAGCAGTGCAGAACCATGAACCGTCACCTAACACACTCCTTCCAAATCCCACCAGCAAGTTTTGCTGTCTTCAGTATTCTGACTATTTTAATAGGAGTTGCTTTGTACGATCGCATCTTTGTTCCGATTGCCCGCCGCTACACAAGGAATCCTATGGGCATTACATGCCTACAAAGAATTGGTATTGGTCTTGTCATAAGCATCCTAGGAACCATTG
Organism: Pinacopodium congolense; assembly: GCA_028565735.1. Classification (NCBI taxonomy): domain Eukaryota; kingdom Viridiplantae; phylum Streptophyta; class Magnoliopsida; order Malpighiales; family Erythroxylaceae; genus Pinacopodium; species Pinacopodium congolense. Next base: position 1,406,026 of record JAOXYD010000134.1, on the reverse strand, counting down.
TTGGTGCACTGATTGAGATAAAAAGAAAATCAGTGGCAGCTCACTACAATTTACTCGATTCGCCTAAAGCAATCGTCCCGATGAGCGGATTCTGGTTAGTTCCTCGGTACTGCCTGTTTGGATTAACAGAAATTTTCAAGACTATTGGAACATTAGAATTCCTTTATGATCAATCACCAGAAAGCATGAGAAGCATTGCCATAGCACTTTACTGGGTAGCAAATTCTCTTGGAGACTATCTAGGTGTATTGATTGTGACACTAATTCACAAGTACACTGCCCACAAGACTAACTGGTTGCCTGACAGAAATCTAAATAGAGGGAAACTGGACTACTACTATTGGCTTGTTGCTGGCATCCAAGTTGTAAACTTGGTTTATTATATTGTTTGTACATGGTATTACACGAGTAAACCTTTAGAAGAGGTCAAGAAGCAGGATGGTGAAGAAATTGTGGATGATGCTCCTAGAAATGGAACAGCAGAGAATGGAAAATCTGAATCTGTTTGAAGTTGTTTCTTATGAAACTCTTAGAGGGATTCTTTTTTCAAATTTTTAGCTAGGTTTTGAAACCACCACTTCATTTTTACTTTTCTGGTTTAATTACTCCATTATTGTTCTCCTTGGCCATTTGTAAAAACACACCAAGAGCTTTTATATTGTATATCAGTCATAACTACAAGCCAATATTGGATAAAGCCGGTTCAAAGGCATATTTGGTTTGTGAAAATCTAGGATAAGTTTTGTTCCTTTTTATGTTTCCATACATGTAGAGTAAATTGAAAAACTTAGGAACAAGCACCAGTTAGTAGTGGACTATATGATCATCTTTTTTATGGACTTTATAATCTTTATCATGATGAAATCGTTTAAGGTATGAAAAAATAATTTAGATGATTATGGAATCACAAAAACTAATTATTTTTTAATTTTTATCAACCAAAAACACTCGATTATTGCCTACCAATTATGTATTATTAATTGTCAAACTTTACTATTAAAAAAGGCTATCTATTTAGTCAGTACAATAAATCGCTTGTCGGCGATAGACACGACAAGATTATCATAAGGTAATCATCAAGACATTTTTTATGAAAAGGAGATCCGCTTAATTAGTGAAAAACTTCGTGCAATTAACGATTTTTTTCTCCTTAATGTAGAATGAGCCAGCAGTTGCCTTTATCTTGATTATTAGAAGCTGACATTAACGTATGCTACATTGATGTACTTGATCATAGATTATAACTGTACGTGTTTATAAATTTATTTGAACCACCTTTTTCGGTCACTTTATATGCATACGTACATAATTTATTTATTGAAATTATTATCAGAAAATCATTTTGGTAAAAATATCTGGCATCGTGTTTGCATGATTGGCCATAATTATGTCGTGTAAAAATGCTAAACATCGATACAAAAAAGCCATAATTAGAAGCAATTAAAGCGAATTTTCGAGTGAAGTTAATCTGTTTTTTTTTTTTCATTTTTTGGAGCATAAAATTATTTTATAATACTAATAATGTTAGGATGTTAATAATTTTTCTCATAAAGTTGGACATCCATTAATTACTAACATATTATGTTTAAGGCTGGATAAATTAAATTTAATCTGGATTAAAGATAATAAAAAAGACCCAATAATGAATCTAGTTTAGTAATTCGAAAGTCCAATAAAGAAAATGAGTCATAATCAGTGTGAGTCATGTAATAAGAAAATTCAATAAAGTTATTTATAAATGCACTAGATCTCCTGTATCTACTTGAATAACATTATTAAATATCAAGTTTTCTCTTACCTGTTAAAAGTTTTATTCAATAAGAAAAATATAGAAGGATCAATTCCCTACTTGTTCATAAGGTTCACTAACTTGTTCAAGTATTTTATGAGCTTGTTCATTCAGGCTAGCAACTTGTTCACCAAATATTAAAAGTTAAATAGGTAATATTTTGCATTTTCTCTACTTGTTTAATTCATACAATAAGCTCTAAGCAAGCATAATTTCCTATTACGGTAACACTGCATGATCCATTAACTCAAGGAGAGATACAAAAATACTAAAATTTTCCATGGAGCTATCATTTCCAGGCGTAATCAAATAAAATCTAGACTCTGTTTACTCTAGATAGAGGTCAATTAACCTCTCAAGAGGATATAAAGAGGGAATCTTATTAATACTTCAAATGCTCCATTGGTAGTACAACCTCTAGTATGTACTCATTCTAGACAATTAGTTCTTTGGTGAAGAATGATATTTTAGATGATGCAGCACAACTTATAACTAGGTCTTTCACTGTCGCTAATGTTGAAAAAGTAAACTTTGAGATGAATCCTAACATAGCTCGTGGTCTTGATGGACTCAATAGGACATTCTACCAGAAGACCTAGTCTATCATTAAAGAAAGGGTTACAAAGTCGATCCTAGAATTTTTTGAAAGTGGCTGAATGCTGAAAACCTTAAATAAAACCTTCATCATCCTCATTATGAAGGTCCTAAATGTTACAACTTTGAATGATTTCTATCAAATTTCTTGTTGTAACTATATCTACAAAATCATTTTAAAGCTTTTGGTGGGAAGGATGAAATCAGTGATAAGGATAAAATCAGTGATAAGCTCCTCGATTAATGACACTCAAGCTGCATTTTTTTGAAAGTCATTCCATTGGTTATAATATCCTTATTGATCACGAATTGTTAAATGGATATAATATGAAGTGTTCCCCTAAAAACTATGCTATTAAAATTGATTTCTGCAAGGCATATGACTCGATTAACTGGGTGTTTATTGATCACACTCTTCATGCATTTGGGTTCCGTCCTAAGTTTAGACAGTGGATTTAGTAGGCTTCCAACCTCGGTACTCTCCAATGCAATGGGAGCTCCTGGGAATGACTAGCTAGCATGGAAACGTAATCACCTTTATTGTAGTTCACATACTCTTTAAGGTGGTTCACTGCAAAATCTCTTGCATCTTCCAAGATGCTCTCACCTTCTTCCATGAGGAATGATGCCTCGTACAGAGACAACAACCCCTTCATGTCCTCACACAGGCTTGCTTCGAAGTTCTGTTGATTATCCTTGAAGGTGTTGAAAATCTCTGCAGTTTATTATATTATATTATATCAGTATGATGATGAAGAGCTCGTGAACATTATTGGAAAGGGCTTTCCATCTCACCTTGGGGAACCTTAAAACCATGTTGTCTTAAGAGTCTAAACTCAAGAGCTTGAGTACATAAATCATTGTTCAACGAGGCATTGTTATGCTTCTTATCGTTGTAAATTCTGGCCAATATCGTTTTTATTTCATCTTCGAACAAATAATCTGCCCCAAGTCTCTGAATGGTGTCAATCAGTTCTAACTGATCTAATCGATTCATAGTTTGATTCGCAAGCAAAGACCTCACATCTTCCTTCAACTTGTCGATTCGTTTAGTGTACTCCTCCACCTGCACAAACAAGTACAGAACTGATGGTAGTACCAAGAACCAACGACAAAAGAATGAAGGCAACTAGTAGAGCGTATCTACCAAGAAGTCACTTGTTAGTGACTGGATGTAGTCATAGTCCCATAAAGCAGACTGGTAATTTCCTGATCTTCTGGTTACGGTCTGGTCGGAAACTCTGTTCGTGACTCTGCAATGAGCTCGCTTAAAACGACTGTAGTTCGATAAGTCTTGCTTTCTTGTCGGCAAGCTTGTGAGACCACGAACTGAAGAACAAGCAACCAAGGAAAGGGCCATTTTTTTTTTCTTAATCAGGAAATGGAGAACTGGGTAAGGAATATAACTGGTAGTTGTTGTAAGGAATACAGATGATTTTCGAACTATAGCTAGCCTCAAATCCATGATTAATTTTTCATGTTTTGATTTATGATTTAAAACGGTCCAAGTGGTCAGATAATTGAAACGGCGTAATTTCTACTTTACCGAATTTGTTTTTATAAATGTCAGTAGAACATGTTCTTATAGATACAGACTGCATTGAATATATATAATAAGTTGCAAATCGTATCTTCCAGAGAGAATCCAAGTGGTGGTGACATCCTCCAACATGTCTCTATTCTTGACTAAGCATCCTTGTTAAGATTAAATGAGTTATAGTCCATCTCACGAAAAATAAAAAAATTTAATTTCATCAATTATATCAATAGGTAGCCTTTTTTTTGTGGTCATAACCTGAAATTAGTAAATGACGGCATGTGGATCTAAAAAACAAAGCCCTCAAAATTACATGTAAACCTCTTTAGTTTAACTATAGACAAATATGTAAAAGCCAAAATAAAACAAATTTATAGCCAGATGTAAGAAATCAAATAATACAAATATCTTAATAATCATGCAGTTAGAAAAAAAAAAACATGTTCCTAGTCATTTTATTATGAACACTAGAATATAAATACATTCAATAGTAAAATAAGAAAAATACTTGTAGCCAATGACAGTCTTTAAAAGTCACTCCTATAAAACCGGCTATAACTAACTTAAAAAAAATATAATTGAGAGGAATTAGACTTTATTAAGTAAGTTCATAACATCTAATGACATCCAACAACGTATTCACATAAAATAATATATCAATACTATAACATATATATATATATATACATACACACACAATTATTATTCATGCCAATCAATAAAATGCACATATAATTGAAGAGAAGGAGCATTTGTATATCCTAATCTTTAAGGATAATCCATGCAATACTAAATCTCGAGTGGCTATATGGAGTAAAGCATGACTAACAATCCAGCCATTATCTTATATTTACAATAGCCATAAAGCTATTTTAATTTAAAGTGACTACAAGAAAATAGGTATCATCAATAAACTAAGAAAATAGGCATCATCAATAAACTAACCATCACTTAACATGTTCAAAACACGATCAAATTACAATAAATATCTCAATCAGTGATTCGATTAGGAGCAATAATTCAACTATAATCAGTCCACATCATTTCTTAATAATGTGAAACATAACCAATCTTAAAGTCCTTAACAATCATACCAATGCATAACTGGTCCTGATGTATACTTATAAGGTGGTATGTCTTAGAGATTTCCTCCTCAATTAATTACAATCAAGCATACTCACACAACCACATAAATATATAAAGTATGTTTTATTTCCCATATCCATATGTATATACTTAAGTATCGCGATAATAACTGCATATTTATGTATCAGTATATATAGGTATATATATATATAGGTATAATATAAGTATGCATCTTAACTTAACGTGTCATTGTCTATACCAATACTAAACCATATATAAGTGCTAGTATAGACTCCGTATAAATAAAGTGAATATGAATATATTTGATTGACGAATTCTTGCGTTAGAGTCTCCTAACGAGGATTCCACTTATGATGAATCTATAGAATAGGGAAAGTATAATTATTAAAATTTACTCACTAGATCCTTAGGATTTCTAAAGAGTTGATTTATTAAATTACATGATACCCTTAACTCGATAACTCAGTTTATGACAATCTTACTAGGAAAGTTCGCATCATTATCTCAGTTATTGTTATCTTATAGGACTTAGTTAACAACATAGAATTCATTAAGATTGCTATGTTGGTTCAATTATGAAGATTGGTTTTTTATTTATCTAAAATTTTTGTGATTTTTAATTAATAAATTATGGAAATTTTCACTATGATTCTTAATGAAAAATAATTAGAATTACCTATATTATTTTTCAAAATTATCTTTATTTTTCAAAAAAATTGTCAAAAAAATATATTGAGCAACTGAAATACGATGATTGAAAAAAATTATAGCATCAAAATTCGATGATCTATATAACATTTGAAAGCTCTCAATATGTAGATTAACTTTCATAAATGCAAGAAAATTGAATAAATTAACGAACAACTATCATCGAAACCTTAATTGAACTTCCTACAATCGACACAATTCTGGCATTTTTTTGGCAACAGGACCTTTGGAGTTTTTCTCCTAGCATTGAAATGAGTCAAATGCTGGTATGGGTTGCCAGCAACTATTGCTAGTGACAGCAGATCGATGGTTGACAAATTTCAATGTCTCTTCTGAATTTGTAATGATTCTAGTAATTTTCATAATAGTTTTGATATGTTTAGCTTAGATTTAATGAGAGAAATCGATTGATATAATTATTTTTCCAATTAAGGTCAGGTAATAGTGAATGGCAATGAGGATGATTTTATGAATAGTAAACATTTTGGGGTCAAAACAAAAAAATAAATATATAAGTGGAGAGAGGATATATAAAGTAATTTGAATTGGTTTTCTGGATTAAATGAACAACTCATTTGATCCAATACTTTATTTGCACAAGGGCTAAATCCAAAGTAAAAAAAATAAAAAAATAAAGACATTTAATATTTCTTTAGTTAATAAAAAAATAAACAAAATTGAGGTATTACATATTGTCAAAGTAAGGATGTAAAATTGACTAAGACCATACATTATTTCATTTTAAATTTAAAATTCACTTCATTAGCCTAAATTAGCATTAATATAAATCAATATATCTTTCAAAGCGGAAGCTATTATATACCATCCACTAAAGACCGTTAGTTGTGTACCATATATGTTTAAATTCCATCATCAACATGAAGTTGTTAGCATTAGTAACTACTAAAGTATGTTTGTGGAATTATTAGACCAATAAAGCATGTGTACAGTAAGTGATGTGAGTGTAGTAAGTGAATAACTAAGCATATGTAAGGAGTAAGTGAACAATTACATAAAGTGTGTGAGTGAAATAGTAATGGTGTATTTGGTTTTGTTTTGAAGTGAAATCCCTTGGCTATAAATGGACATTGTAAGGATGCATCTTAGCATCCACAAAAAGAAGAAACAAGGAGTAGCAAGAGAGAGAGAGAGAGAGAGAGAGAGAGAGAGAGAGGTGAGAGCATTTGTAAAAGTGAGTGGTATAGAAAATTTGTTGAGTGTGTGAGGTGTCTTTTATAAGTCTTCTAAAGAAATGGAGTTGTAAAAGTGTTTTGTTAATTAATAGCAATTATTTCTCTTCTAATATATCTCTTATTTTAATTTAACACCACCCTCATATGTTTGATTCCCAACCTACATCTAAGCTTCCTAACAAATGCAATGTTAACTTCCCTTACCAAATTAGCCCCTACTATAAATGCAAAAGGTAATTTATATGCATTTTTTTCTTCAATTATCTCCTTGAACTTTTGGTTATGCTCTCTAATAATTTAATTAAGCATTAATAACAAGTTATAAAGGGTCCATTGTCTCTTTATGATGTTATAACATGAAATATGAAAGTGGTCGTGCAATGAGAGGTCCAACCCTAAACCATGATAGCTACAATATGGTGAAAGTACCAATATAATAATCATGGAGCAAGATGATTTACATCCTTGATCATGTTCTTACTGCCTTACTTTTATGTCTCCAGTTTTTCAACATCATATTATTTTAAAAATTATCTCAAGGTTATGTGAAACAATAATGTTCAAGGTTTACAGTATTGCTTCAATAATATCATGTCTAATACCAGATCAAAAGGTCTTAACTAAAATACATTGTTAAGACCCTCAAATAAAAAGTTAAAGTTTCGTGAAGACGCTCTAATTAAAATAATTTATAGATATTTTACTCTCCTCCTCATGTAATTGTGAAAAGCCACAAATGAATGATCTTATATCGAAAAAAGATAAAAAGCTTAAATAAATTATATATGATAGACAGTTCATAACTTATTGCTTTAAAATTTTGAGTTGAAATATAGTATCTTTGAATTATATATAGAAGCTCACTTGGATCTGATCTAAATTCTTCTCGAACCCTTTAAAAGAATTTATATAACAAGTGGTATTAGAATCCAAGTCAGTTTGGATGGAGTGAAGTTAAAAATTTTTTGGTTAGTATTATATTTTCTATTGTAGAACCAAATAGCCTTGCATAGATTGTAAATTAAAAGAGAATGATATGGGTGGATGAATTCACTTGTGAGGAAAAGGATCATTAAATTACAAGTAAATTATCCCACATCAAACAATAATAAAAAGTTGAAATGAGTTAGATTCAATAAAAGTAATAATAAACTAATGATTGGACCTGAGAGTATGTAAGGTCGATTCTATAGGAATAAGATATTATTGTTATTCAATTAATTTTTATTGCTAACAAAACAATTAAAGAAAAATAAAATTAAAAGAATTAAACAAATACTAATCAAGGTGATGCAATTAATAAAAAAATCAATTAACAAACACTAAAACTCAAGGTTCTCCTAACTAAATTCAACCGTTGATATTAATTTTAGTTTCTAATTCTTTTAATCCAATTGGTCCAATATTTTTAAGAATTTTTCCAAGTTACTAAGTTAACCTAACTAAAAATTAATCGATTCTCAGGGATTAATAGTTTGATTAGATTCCTTAAATAACAGTTAATGCACAATAATTAAACTAATATATCTCTTTATTACTTTAATTATCTTTATTTTCTTAAATCTAAGTTTATACTTCTCCTTGTAGTCCTTCGTATATACCGTAATATGAAAATTATACAGTGATCAAGCATATAATTTGTAAAAAGTACAAAGAAACTAAACTAAGAAAAATAATTGAAAATTCAATTAATCAAGAAAGTTAACATCTACAATCTGCTTCAACTAAGTTACACCATAATGCTTATTGAAGATTTAGTTACTCATAATAAAAAAATCTAAGCATAAATAATAAGAAAAGAGAAGAGAAGACTCTTAAATTCTTTATTTGAGATTATTTTTCAAAGGTTTTTTTCCCCGATTCTTCCTTTTTCTTTCTCCAAAATCAATATAAAACTGCTCCAATTATTTTCTTTTGTATCATTTCACTCTCTTCCCTTTGTCTTCCCTCTCTAATGGCCTCTCCTTTCTCCTTTATCTTTATTAAAAGTCAATACCTTCATAAGAGTTTTAGTTATAATAGAAGTCTTCAAATTAATTTTATAGTATCTTTTTTGCACTAAACTCTCCTTTAAATTCTTTAAATCTCTTAAATTCCTGAAAAATAATAAATAAATACTAAATTTTCTAAAATCTAAAATATAGATAATAATATACTTAAATTAAATTAAATTAAAATTAATAAAAATATAGTTAAATTCTAATAAATCAAGACTCAATCAATATATAAAAACAATTATACCAAGACAACTCATAACCCATTTTTTAAAATTCTATGTTGAAATATGTTATTTTTTAATTATATATATAGATACTCACTTAAATCTAGTTTAACTTTTTCCCGAAACTTCACAAAAAATCTATGTAATACTCTCTCTCTCTCTCACACACACACACACACATATGAGACATTGGTTAATTATTAAAAAACTTATCAACATTAGAATCTTATATGACAGTTCATATTTAAAAAATATATATGTATGACTGATTTGCATTAATATGAACGAAATATAAGTTGGGTTAACTTTTTCCATATGAGTTGTACTTAATTGTATTTCAAAGTCTATGTTTTCAATATTTCCCGTTCCTTACTAATTTAATGATAAACAATTTTCTTAATTTTTTAACTCCGGATCTTGTTTCATTTATATTATCAATATTTTTAGTAATGGATCATGCATGTTACATATAAATATATATTAAGTTTTCGATTTTATAGTATTGATGAATTAATATTATGTTGCAGATGAAAGTGAATAGTAAACATTTATTTGAAGAATTTTATATAATGATATGCATAAGTACGTTCCATCTAAATACATATTAAAGTATTCACTTTCATAATACAATGGATTAAATTTTATTCATTTCTTCCATTCAGATAAATAATTTCTCTTTTAATTATTATCTTTGATGTTAAAATTATAAGATTTTACTAGGACATTCAATTCAATTACTTGGCAAATTCCCAATTCATTATTGGGACATATACGGTGACAAATGCTGGTTTGTCCATTTTCATCCTTAAGTTCTAGATTTTGTCAATTTGGATGAAGTGTCTTCATCTGTAAATGCTGAAGGAGACAAGAGTTGGAATGACGAAATTCATATTGTTTGTGTAGGGTGAAATCCATGTATCACACCGCAATGAATGTTCCATTTTGTGTTCGCACATCTTTTGTTGTTGAACTCTTAAATCCAAATAGCAGATTTGTGCAAAAGTCCCCGTGACACCTTGTATGTCTAAATTAGCAACTTTGCAAATCAAAGCTTCCATATTTCACATGCATATAGTATGTGAATATTAGTTGCCAATTAATCATAACTCAAATGACAGTCCCCCTCCCCCATAAATTCAACTCATTTTGGAGCCCCTATGTAAATAGAATAAAACTTTACCAACATTAGAATATTCAAACTAAAATTGATGTCCATTGACAAGTTAGGTAAAAAGAAGATGTGTGATTGCTCTTGATTAATATGGACCAATGACAAGTTAGGTAAATCAAAATTTTTAATATCGGAAACAGATTTTGATATACAATGTAGTCTAATTGTATATCAAAATCTGTTTCCGATATTAAAAAATTTGATTTACTATATCAAAATCTGTTTCCGATATTTTTTTAATTATCTTAATAATTGTTCCAAATTATTTGTTTGATTTGACAGGACAGAAACATTGTTCCAAACAATTTGTTTCATGAAATTGTCCGCATGTAAATATCCGCTTCGGGGATTCTACACTTGGCTTACTTTTTATGTAGATGGGACACTTGTCAGACAAAAAAGCCAGAGTGTTGCATTAAGTTTCATGAAGACGCTACAATTAAACTTTTGAGCTTCAGGTGGTCTAAAATGAAAGGATTACGATATTCGACTTCTCCTACAGCTTTGTAACTT
>JAOXYD010000134.1:1363611-1375769 GCA_028565735.1 Pinacopodium congolense | reverse complement strand
AACCAACAACCTTTGAAAAAAATAGTGAAGAAGGATGTTTGAAGAAACATAATGGAGGATGATTTTCAATCACTAAAAGAAAATTAGACTTGGGAGTTAGTACCACTACCTTAAGATATAAAACCCATATCTTGTAAATGGGTTTACAAGGTGAAGTTTCATCCAGAAGGCTCAATAGATAGGTACAAGGCACAACTAGTGGCTCTAGAATTTTCTCAACAGTATGAATTATATTATGATGAGACCTTTAGTCCTGTGGCAAAAATAATCATTGTACGTGTGTTACTAGCACTAGCAGCAAGTAAGTCCTAGAAGCTCTGATAGATGGATGTAAAGAACATCTTCTTACATAGAGAGATTGATCGAGACATATACATGGATTAACTAAAAATATTTGAGTGTAAGACTCATTCAGAATATGTTTACAAGCTTTGTAAAACTCTTTATAGACTAAAACAAACACCAAGATTTTAGTACGGTAAGATCAGTGAATTCTTAATTCAAAGTGGTTATTTACTTGTTAAGACAAATTTGAATCTATTTGTCAAAGCATGTATAGGAAAGCTAGTAGTTGTACCACTTTTCATATATGATTTGATAATCACTGTAGAAGAAAAAGAAATTTGTCAAATAGGAGAAAATTTATTAGTTCGATTCCAGAGGAAAGAACTTGGAGAACTCAATTATTTTCTCGGACTACAAGTTAATACTATGTATCAGTGGTTAGTTGGAAGCTTGATCTACTTGACACTTACAAGATCAAATATTGCATTTTCAGTTGGACTAGTAAGTCGTTTCATGCAAAAACCAAATAAATTTCATCTTGATGCAATTCAACTAATCTTATGATATGTGAAAGAAACAATCGAATATGGTCTCTTTTATAAAAGAGATGAAGATTATAAACTAATTAGCTATTGTGATATGTTGGAGATCCTAAACACATTTATCAATTATGGGTTATGTGTTTAAATTTGGATTAGGACTAGTGTCATAGTGTAGGAAGTGACAACCAACAATATTATTGTCAACCATTGAAGCAGAATATCAATCCGCAGTAATGACCACTAAAAAAAGTATGTGGTTAGTTTATCTATTAGAGGATCTACTTCAACTAATTTATTATATTGTACAATTGCATTGCAATAATTTATTAGCTATCAAGTTGGTAGAAAATCCATTTTTCATGCAAGAGATAAACATGCAGAAGTAAATTATCAATATCTTTGAGAGAAAGTTATAACAAGGCAATATAGAGATGGTTCCTATTTGTATAGAAAAACAGATAGCAAACTTATTCACAAAAGGACTCCCTTTTGCTAAGTTTTTAAAGTTGTGTAGGTAGCTCGGCATGGTTAAATGTTCAAAAACAAAAGAATTGAGAGTTGATACTGAGGGGGAGAAATGAAGCAGCATCGCCACCTCTCTAAAGCATGAAAGAGTTTTCTAGATTTAACATGTGGATCATCACTTCTCATTCCAAAAGAAGAAAGAGTATTCTAGAAAAAGAAAAAGAAAATTCTATAGAGGTGGCCACTGACTTAATGTGTGGCTAACATTCAAAGATCAATCAACATTTAAGCTTATAAATAGGCAATAGATGTGCATGTGTGTGTGTGTGTTAAGTGCAAAACGTGTCTAGGAAAAAAAAAAGGAGTGTAAGAGTCATGTGTGAGAGTAAACAAATAAAAGAGTGTGTAGCAAAAGTGTTGTAGTGTCCATAAAAATATAAGAAGTGAGTGTTGTGTGTGAGTGACAAGTTTGAGTAGTGGAAGGAATTGTGTCAAATATTAAAAGTTACTTATTAGAATCCTAAAGACTCCAAGAAGTTAATTTATCAAATTATAGGACACCCTTGACTTGAGGCTCATTTTACAAGAATTCTACAAAGAAAACTAGCATCATAATGTTTTAATTATCTTAATTATAATCATCTACATGTTATTAGGTTCAATTAACAACTTAGAACTTGTAAAGTTTGTTAGGGTAGTGCAATTATGAAGTTAGGTTATTTTTCTTATATTTATCTAAATTTTTTGTAATTTATAATTCTTAAACCATTAAGAATTTCACTATGATTTTTAAGGAAAAAAACTTTCATCATGATTTATAAAATTTTAAAAAATATCTTTATTTTTTCCTTTAAAAAACATTAACAAGTACCTCCAACAATTTGAATATTTTTCTCTCCAACAAAATATTTCTCTAATTACTGAAAAATATTTTGATATTAAAATCCAACGATCTATATACTAATCAAAATCTCTCAATATATAGATTAACTTTCATGGTACAAGAAGTTCAAATTCTTATTAGAATTGAATGAATTGGCGAAAGTCCTCATTAAAACCTTAATCAAATTTCCTTCAATTGCCGAAAACTCCAATGTTTTCTTACGATGAAACTTTCACAATTTTGCTTCTAACATCAAGACGAGTGAGATGATGGAATTGGTTGTTAACAACAATCATCGAAGATAGTGGATCAACTGTTGGCGATTTTTTATTCTTTTTTTCTTTAATACTAGTGACGTTTTCTGTGATTTTATAGGGTGAGTTTGGTATAGTTAGTCAGATTTAATGAAAGGAGTCGATTGATTTAGTTATTTGGCCCGTTGGGGTTACCAGCGATGGTGCACGATAAAAAGGGTCATTTCTAGTAAATAGGAAACAATTATAGGGTCAAAGTGTAAAAATAAAAAATTTGGGTGTGTGGAGGATATTTATAATGTTTTGAGAGTATTACATATTTAAGAGAAAAAAGAATATATATATATATATATATACGTATTTATGTAGATATATAATATTTTACAACTTTTAGTCAAAAGGCAATTATTAATGAGATATTAATTTTTTTGTTAATCATTTTTGTCTCACACAAAGTCATCAATATCATTTTTATTGCTCGTTTTTCTAAAATTAAGTAGCTGCTATTATTATTTGTGGGGAGCGTCACATAATGCTAATTCTAATATAAACAAGATTAATTTAAGCTGGGTAACTTTTCTAATTTGATCTTTTATATTCCTGTGTTAGCCCATTATTTTCCCCAAGTGGACTAAAGTAGCAGTCTACTTTCAATTGTTCTGTTCTATTCTTCCCCTGAATTGCCAACATTAAAAAAATTTCCACCATAGTTGTAACTTTGGAACGTGCTTATGTTTACATTTAATATCAGTGGACTTCCAAAAATTAGCTTGTTAGGAGGCTGACTCTTGTTTTTGATACTGAGATCAGATTAGAGATCGGAGACCTAATTGCTGTCGAAAAATCATTTTTATTCCACAATTTGTCATCATATACAATTATCATAATAACCCGCAATCATAAGTGTACTCTGTAATTTGAAGAATGTCCCCAGCTTCATGTTTCTACATGCGGTCTTCGCTGAGTCCAAAGACTGGACAAATACCGGCCACTTCCCTTGTAAGATTGTGGTTCTTGTATCAATGGATCCATACCTGATTATCAGGATGCTAAAATATCAGATAACTTCAATCCAATGGAAACCTGGAGAAGGTCCTTTTGGGCTTTCACATAATTATTAGGGGATGTTTAGTTTAAGGGTCATTTGATTGATCTTTTGATTGTGATTTTTAGTTGTAGATATTATATTTTTATATTAAATTTTGTGTATGTTTATAGATTTTTATGTTATCTGTCTTGATTTTTGTGTTATATTATAATTTTTATTTATTTATGTGATGTTCTTTATTGATTTTTGTGTTTAAAAAATCTAAAAATCAAATCCAAAAGGTAAAATCTTTTCAAACGGGCTTGTGAGTTATAATTTTTTATTGTAATTATTGCATTTTTATATTAATTATTTTTTTTATTTTGATTTTGATTTTTATATTATATTTGCGTGTTTTCTTTTTTAATTTTTATATTTAAAAAATTAAAAATCAAAACCAAACTAAACAAGATCTTAACTTTTCAGTATAGTCCTAGATTCTGCAATAAAGTCCTTAAAATTATTATTATTATTATTATTTTACTTATTTTGTGGCTTAAACCTTTGCAGAACATAAATAAGGGCTTAATCAGAACAGTTATGTAATGAGAGGTGAACTTTACAACTTTACATAAAGTTTGCATCTACATAGTTTCATTTCGGTACAAATACAGGAAATTTCAAAGGAAATTGTAATATCATAGAGTTCTCTCAATCAAAATCTGCCAGGTTCATGACATTTCAGAGTTAATTTCCATTTTCATAAGACCCAAGTCATGATTCTAAGCTCAGACACACTTGTACATCCTTGTCTTAGCCTGAAAGTGCCTACCAAGTTTTCTTTTTTTAATATTCTTTTTTAGGTTTTGTAGTTGCGGTGGGTCTATTACCGGAATTAACTGCATTTGCAGACAGATGTATTGTCCGCAAACGCAACCCAATCCACAATCTGTGACTTGCAACTTCAGATTGAGCAAATCTTCGCTCACTTTTCCATCTCAAGTTTCATCTATTCCTTCTAAACTTTCCTGGGGTCTTACGTTAAATCTTCAAAATACTGTTAAAACTCAGTTTGAATAATGATGACAGGTCTGAAAATTGGATTATGGTTAAAAATGTGGATTTGGAAAATCTGCTTCTTCTGTTTCCTCTGTTTTTAACTGCGAGACGACATCGCATTAAAAAAAAATGCCTGAATTATGTCATTAATCATAAACTACAGTACACATTCTGCAGTGCTTTAAGAGAATTAGTTGTGTTGTTTAGTTTATTTAAGAGTTAGTCATATTTGTAGTCTTAAATTTTTTATTATTATTTTAATTAAATCTTATATTTTAGAAATTTTTTTATTGAAGTCTTATATCTATGCAGATTAATTAAAGACAGTTCTTACAGGACTTAATTTAAAAAATTGTGAAAGGTTTAGAATTTAATTGAAAATATTAAAAAAAGTTTAGGACTAAAAATTTTTGGGATAATCCCAATTTGTAATTCTAAACTTTTCATAATTTTTTTAATTAAATCCTAAACTTTTAACAATTTTTTCAATTAAGTCCTATAAAAATTACTTTCATTAATTCATATAAGTATAAAACTTCAATAGAAAATTTTAAAGATATATAACTTAATTAAAAAAATAGTAAAAAATTTAGGACTATAAATATAATTATCTATTTATTTAACTCATGTAGAAAAAGCACATTGATTACTCAATGTGATTACCTTTTTTACCCTTATAATCATGACTCCTTAAAATAAATTAATGTTTATTCCAAATATCATTAAAATAAAAAATTAAAAAATTCATATCCATATGAACCATATACATCAGCTCCAGATACAGATATAGCCTGATTCCATTTTAATTTTCTTTTGTTTGCATCAAGAATTCCTCCACTAAAATTTGACTTTCTTTGTCATTGAATTACAGTAATTCCCAACTTAGTTAAATCAAAACATATCCTACTATTTGACAATTAAAAAACTATTATCGTTGCATATGCCCATTTCCATGATCATCCCTAGTCATAATCTTCGGGCCAAAGACAAGGGAAGTTGTTTTTGGTCAAAATTTCTGATCAAGAACATCTGAATACCAATCCAAAAGTTTATTATTCTCATACCAAAAAGAATATAATATCAAAAGTTGGTACGCTCATCCTCTCATCATTTCTAAGTCACCTCGAGCTATGGTGGTTGTTGGTGACTCCAATTCATCATAGTTGCTTGCACCAAAAGCTTATTATATATATCTATTCACCACCAACAGACCATGAACTAAGTTGGACCCCATCATAATCAAAGTTGGACCACCTTCCTCTACCAACCCCACTTCATACCAAATTGACCATACCCTAGAAAAGAATAAGAAAGGAAAAGAAAATCATGTTACTTCCTGATCTGGCGATGGATGCCCATAGTAAAGAGCAAACCCCTTGTAGTTATTAGTTGACTTTTTACGTATGTAGTTAACAATACATGTGGATTTTATGAGAGGTGGTTCATAGAATATTGAGGACAAAGGAAGAGAAATTGCTTAACTTGCACATTAAGGGCCAAAACACGAACGTTAGTGAGGCAATGAGCCTAGTTAGTGGGGTTTCGTCCTGCCTACACCAAATAATAGTGATTGAAAGGGGGAAAAAAAAAAAAGAAGGAAGTTTCCGGCTCATGATGTATACTCGCAAGGAGTTATAGTGATTCTAATTATTTTATTAGTAAAAGACTATATTATCATTAAACTTTCATATTTTAGAATTTATATTATCTTTTTTAATCGTAATTTTTATCAGTTTAAAACATTATGTTTGAATTTTCAATGAAATTTCTAAATCTTTTGAAAAGTTTTCAGATACAATTTAAAAAATCTACACTATACACTACATTGTATACCAGTACATTAAATATCGTATCGGTATTGGTATCGATACTAATATTAGATTTATTGTTAAATTTGTAATGTACCGATACTGATAAATACAATACCATTTTAAATAATATTTTTAAAATATTAATTAGTTTTTAAATTTATAAAATTATAAAATAATCTATAAATGTATTATATTGTGTGGTTTTTAACTTAACTTTAAACTTAAAAAAAGACAAAATACAAAATTTTCTTTTTAATTTTTAAATTTTTTTTCGAGTATTAGCGGGTACTAATCGGTACGGCAAGTACTGATCGGTATTTGAATCCGGTACGAAATCTTATAATTCTGTACTGAATTCAAGCTGATGGGTACTGGTACGATATTGAAAACATTATTGTATACCCAATGACATCCTTTGCCCACTTGCAGGAGAAGGGGCAGGCATTAGGTCTTGAAAGTTAGAGAATGTTTAATTGAATTGTAAGTTGTGATTTTTTATTGTGATTGTTATATTTTCTTTTTCTATTTTTTAATCGTATTAATATTAATATGTTTTTTTTATTAATTTTTATATTTTAAAAAATAAAAAATCAAAGCCAAACCTAAATTTACCCTCACTTCTCCTTTTCCCTCACGGGATGGTCCAACTGATAGAATTACTCTTATATGCCTGTCAATTTGAAGGTTTTGAGTTCGAATTGTAGTCGAGAGGTATTATTAAGCCTTGTAAATGTCAGTTTGATCGAATTCGGAACTTACTCAAAAGTACTTAATTTGTGATGTATTAGGTATTGGTTTACTATCATTCCCAAATATAACTGGTGAAAATTGACCTTTTTTTTTTTTCCAATTCACCATCAAGCCAACTTCAAGATATGATCTTTATACTGTTAATCTAATAATAATTGAATTAACAAGATCATCGGTAAATGGGGTTAAAAGCTTGAATTTAATGGAAATTGGTCCCTACATTTCGAGTAAGTTGATTATTATCTCATCTTCTTCAATGATCTATAAACAACAAAAATAATAATATATTCTCCATGTGCATTGAGTGGTTCATTTTGTATAATAGAAATCAGATTGTGCATTGCATGATGGTGTTCTTATCAAGTGGTTTTTGATCCCTCAACTAAATATGGCTATTTGATTGAAAGGAATAGGAAAGCAAGTCTTGGGGATCCAATTTCTAATGTGGAAATTAAATGAAAGTTAAATAATGATTTTGCTCTTTTTTAGTATATAAAAATACTTATCTTTTTACATGTAAATATGATTTTTATTCTAATTATATATTGTATGAGATTTTATTTTTATTATATTTTGCAAATATAAAATAATTTTATATCTGTTTCTTTCTCTCATTTATTAAATATATAGTAGTTTTTTAATCCTTTTTTTTTTGCATTAATATTATTTTTACACTTTTGTTATTCTGAATATAAATCTGTGGGCTAGTAGGAATAGAATTCTCTACCATCTCACCAACTTTTGATGCCTCTTCATACTTTGTAGAAGTCTCAATTCACCAACCGCCACCAACTCTTATCAAACCAAACCCACTTCCTCTCCACCACAGCTGAAACCGACGCGCCGCCAATTTCCGCCGCAACTCTCGTGAGTCAACTGTTTCCACCACCATAGTAACTCACCCCACCATTTGCTTAGGTGGCACTCTTTGATTGGTCAACTATTACTATAATATTCAAAGACTTCAGCACCACCTTCAATTCACCAACTCCCCCCCTTATCATCATATATATCAAACACTTCTCCATAGCCATTTCTTTAAGCTTCACAAAAGCTAAACCTTCTGAATTATTATTATTATTCATGGCTTTTGTTCTAGTTCTAGCCTCTGTTTTCCTCCTCCTGTTAGCCCACAAACTCTACCATAAGCTCCGGTTCAAGCTTCCCCCGGGGCCACGGGCATGGCCGGTGGTGGGAAACCTCTACGATGTGAAGCCGGTGAGGTTCAGGTGCTACTCCGAGTGGGCACAACAGTACGGTCCGATCATATCGGTTTGGTTCGGATCGACCCTGAACGTGATAGTTTCGAATACAGAGTTGGCCAAGGAAGTCCTGAAGGAACATGATCAACAGTTGGCTGACCGGCATAGGAGCAGATCGGCGGCGAAGTTTAGCAGAGACGGTCAGGATCTTATTTGGGCTGATTATGGACCTCACTACGTGAAGGTGAGGAAGGTGTGTACTCTTGAGCTTTTTACTCCTAAGAGACTTGAGGCCTTGAGACCTATCAGAGAAGATGAGGTCACTGCCATGGTTGAATCCATTTTCAACGATTGCACCAATCCTGGTACGTCTTTCTATTACCACCTTAAATTTTTGTTCTTTCTATGTTATATAGGTCATCATTAGTTTATGGAACTTGGCTTAGCAGCTTCTTAATCAGATGATTAATTAGTTACCTGTAATTTTAAAGATATTAATTACTATATGATGCTAATCAATAGTTTAATTGAACATATGTAAGAATTAACATTAATGAAATGTTTTTGGTATCTTATGCTTCAAGGGTTAGGAATGGTTAGGACTCATAAACAAGAGCAAAAACTACTTTTGAGATTTTTTTTTCCCCTCAAAATATTACTATATGATTGTTAAATAACACTTTCCTGTGAACAATTAAAGAAGATGGTCAATTTCAGTTCATATATTTGTTAAGAAATTAGATGAAGTATGTATGCAAAAGGCAAAAGCATTAAATTTGGATATGATCATAACTAAAAAATATATGTGCTTATATGGTTTAGATTCATGATATGTGAATCATCATATGGAGTCAACAAGATCATTCAATCTTGCTGCAGAAAACCTTGGAAAGACTGTGTTAGTGAAGAAATACTTGGGAGCAGTAGCATTCAACAACATAACAAGGTTAGCTTTTGGAAAGCGATTTGTGAACTCAGAGGGAGTAATGGATGAGCAAGGGCAGGAATTCAAGGCAATTGTTGCCAATGGACTTAAGCTTGGAGCATCATTGGCAATGGCAGAGCACATTCCATGGCTTCGCTGGATGTTTCCACTAGAAGAGGAGGCCTTTGCCAAGCATGGTGCTCGGAGAGACAGGCTAACTAGAGCTATCATGGAAGAGCATACACTTGCTCGTAAGCAGAGTGGTGGCGCCAAGCAGCATTTTGTTGATGCACTGCTCACATTGCAGGAAAAATATGATCTTAGTGAGGATACAATCATTGGACTCCTTTGGGTGAGCAGGATCAGATCAACCTTTTGTTTATCTTCTGAATCTTTTTCTGTATCACTGAATCTTGGGTCCTAAGTGTTTTTTCTGGGTTTCTGTAGGATATGATCACTGCAGGAATGGACACAACAGCAATCTCTGCAGAATGGGCAATGGCTGAGCTAATCAGGAACCCAAGAGTGCAGCAAAAAGCTCAAGAGGAGCTAGACAGAGTCATCGGCTTCGAACGAGTCCTGACCGAGGCAGACTTCTCAAGCCTCCCTTACCTCCAATGTGTAGCCAAAGAATCAATGAGGCTGCACCCCCCAACCCCCTTAATGCTTCCCCACAGAGCAAATGCTAATGTTAAAGTTGGTGGCTATGACATACCTAAGGGGTCAAATGTTCATGTCAATGTCTGGGCTGTAGCTCGTGACCCTGCAGTCTGGAAGGAGCCGTTGGAATTCCGTCCAGAAAGGTTCCTTGAGGAGGATGTCGACATGAAAGGTCACGACTTCCGGCTGCTTCCTTTTGGTGCTGGGAGGAGGGTGTGTCCTGGTGCCCAGCTTGGTATCAACTTGGTCACATCCATGTTAGGCCACTTGCTACACCATTTCAGCTGGACGCCTCCTACTGGTGTCAAGCCAGAGGACATTGACATGTCAGAAAGTCCTGGTTTGGTCACTTACATGAAGACCCCATTACAAGCAGTTGCCACTCCTCGCCTGCCTTCCCACTTGTACAAACGCATTGCTGCTGATATGTAATTTTTGTTGAACATATTCATAGCTTCTGGTTTTGGTACTACATCAGCTTTATAACATTTATCAATAAGCTTTTTCTTACATGGATCTCACCACAAGGACTTCAAAGAAAATAGCCCTTGAGATCTCTGAAGGAGGGCAGTCCCCTTTTACGTCAGTAACGGGTGTGTGAACAAAGCTGGAAAGAGTAAGTCTGTTTAATGCGAGAGACTTTCAAGTAATAGCATTCCCCAGCGTTTCAAATAGTTAATTCCATGAAATCATGTACATAGAACCACGAATTTGATGAATACTATCTGCAATAATATAAATAGGTTTTTTGTGGAAACATGTCAGCCACGTTCATAAGATATTGAGGAAGAATGTTCCATTCAACAATCACATGTATATACATATGTGAATACTATTAAAAGTCAAACATTATTTTTTATCAATACTAGCGGAAACACTATAGTTTTGTCCTATGCCGTTACAGGTACCAGACTAGTGGGTTGAAGTAGCAGCCATTTATTTTTTACAACATTCTACAGCATCTAATTTAAGTAGAATTTTCCTTTCATACTAGTGACCTCAACCCTGAATTTCCATTCTTTGATTCCCATCCTCACTTAGTGGCAGATCAAATTTGGGATATTCATCAATGACCTGCACCCAGGAATGGCAATCATTAGAAACATCTCATGAATTTTATCAAGAAAAGAAATTGAACTATTGACCTTAGGATACGAAATAAAGCAGGACACCATAAAAATGCCAACATTAGAAGCTATAAGGATCTCTAATAGTTCAAATGGGACAATGAGTATAATCATAGCTGGACAGACTTATTGGCATGCATAGCAGCATCTTGAACTTAGGGATGGTTTGTAGCACTGCTCTCCATCCTGGTCCATGTCCATCTGATTTACAGAATAGGCCTTGATTGTTTGTTGCCTAAACCAGTTGCTGCTTCATACCCTCTGCCGGTATTTAAAGCAGTCTAGATTACCAATATGTCTACGGTTGAAAAGTAACTTCAAAGTTTGAGTTCAGGAATGACAGCAACATTCTTTCTGATTGGCCAAAAGACATGGCACGTAAAAGAAAGTAGAACTTTTGCAAAGCATGTTCAGTTGTTTAGCACAAAATTAAACAGATAGCGTGCACATTTGACATGTCCAGGAAAAGGCCACTAGATGGGTGGCAGATTGGGTATACTTAAAAATGAGTAATGCCCTTGAAGGAATGACTAAATATTTGGACAAGTAACCATGAACACTCATACAACATTCAATACAAGTAGTGGAAAAAGATGACAACTCTCCAAGTATGAACATCTTTAAGGAGCTGCCATTTCAGAAGTTCCCGCTAACATGATAAAGTTATTACATGAAAAAAGATCTAATCATAATCAACATCAAGATAGAAGTCATTTAAATTTGCATTGACTTGGCTCCTTACCTGGTTTGGTACCAAGGCCTGAAGAAGTAAGCATATAGCCACTTTCAGCATGTTTAAACTCTTGCAACTGCTTGAAATTCATCCAGGGCTTAACCCAGACTTTAGCTTCATATACCACCTTCTTACCAGCATCAGCCGCTTCTAGAGTCAGATGGTATAGCTTACCAGCAACTACCTGCTCTTGGACCTTCAACACCCTCACAAACTCAAGAAGAGCATTCTGTGTAAAGTCCAGTATCAACACAAATGAGAAGAAAACAAATTAAACCAGGAAAAAGTATTGAGATAATTAAATTAGGAGAAAAAACAATAAGTTCCCAATTTAGTATCCTTATTTCTAAATCCTTTGTGTAGAAAAGACAGAAAAATACTGTAGAATAGAGAGAAAAATATGATTTTATTTCAGCTTAATTTTGTACATAGGAA
>JAOXYD010000134.1:1307168-1319274 GCA_028565735.1 Pinacopodium congolense | reverse complement strand
CGAAGGTAGGCATTTACCCAAGGCACTGATATTCTGAGTCTCTCAATTATACGTGTTTTAGGGAGTTGAACGTCTTACCTGCTTTCTCAAAGCTGTAGAAGTTTTTTCTCGACTATCTTGCATATCAGCTTCTCCAACCGGGGGATGTGACCTTCCGCTCGCCTGAACAAGACCTTTGATTGTTGTGTTGAGTGATTTATCCCTCAAAAGAGATTCCAAAGTCACATGGACGCCTGTTACAGTGCATACAATCAAATTCCTCCATCAGAATATGACAATGTGCAACATTGGCAATGCCATGAGGATGATTTTTTTTCAAATAGATATATATATATATATACATATGAAGACAAAGTACATACGGTATCTCCAATAGTGCCTTGGATTCGTGGGGTCATTGATCGTCTCCTCTGTTGCAGGGCGAGTCGTGTACTCTTCTTTTAAAGCCATCAAATCCTGATCATTAAACAGGGGCACTTATCTAGATATGTTTAGGCCAATTAACGTGCCTGTTATACAATTTCCGGAGATACTGCACATGGAAAAACTCCAAGAAACTAAAGATTCTATCAGTACCTGAAGAGGGAAAATAGCCCACATTGATGGAGCTTCCACATGTTGCCTCATGACAAAATATGCTACATCAGGAGTGCATTTACTGGGTGGATCTGCATCAGATCCCACCACACTCTTGAAATACCTCTGTCTTCTTTCTTCATCTTCTTCCCACCATGCACGCAAAGTGGAGCAGTCATGGCATGATGGAGCACATACCTGAAGCAAACAACATCTGAGGTTGCAAACTTGATAAAACTGCTACATTATTACTAGAAAGAAAGATGGTGAGGAAAAACGTAAACCGAGAACTTTCATGCTTTATAAGAAAGAAAAAATGAATACCAATTTTAACTCTCAAGTGTCTCCATATTATTAGGCCAGAGAAACAGACATTATCTGACAAACTAATAAAAATTGCTGAGATATGGTTCACTTGGAACTTAAGGTAATTACATTGTAAACCATAATTGTATTATATATAAAGTTTCCTTTTTACACAGAGAAGAATATATAGTAAATTGAAGGCTGAAAAGGTAACGATCACATTTGTCATTTGATCGATAGATTAAAAATGATATTGTCTGCTCTATAAGACCAATCATATATATACCAAAATAAACTTGACTATTCAAGGATCATGCTTTTCCTAGGAAAATACCAATTTACATAACAATGAAATATGAATGAAAGTACTTATAATGCAGTACCCAGTGAATTTGTTGGGATTGATACAATTATGACTCGAGAAAATGAGTGCTAAACCATTCAACAATAATCAAGTAAGTACACTTCTTGATGAGAATAGAACTCACGGTCATGTAGCTGTACTGAGAAGGAATACCAAACTCTAAGTCCGGTTCACTAGGCATACGTTGAATGCGTAAACCAACAAGTCCCAGTTCTTGCATAACCTACAATAACATTCAGCATAACAGATATAGAAAAAAGAGGGATTGAAGAGATGGATGACAAAGCTTAAAATTTGGGAAATGAAGAAACATACAGGGTGGACACAAGCTGGAATAAGGCCTAGATCTTCCCCACAGGCTAGCATATCTGATGAATTCAGGAGAACAGGTAAAGTCTTCAAAGCATTTTGTCGCCACAGATTTTCTTGCCGATGGAAGTAGTAATCATAATACAGTCTTTTCAAAACATTTTTGCTGTATAATATGATAGTCAATGAGACATTCCAGTTTGGAAGGAATCACCAAAATAGAAAACTTTAACTTATTTTCTCATTATAGAGACGCTGTCAAGCACAAGCAGCAAAAGTATAGTGTTTACATCATGCAAATATCAGTGGCTTTTGCACCTAAACATTCCTGTTCAGTATGTTTAGAGCTACCTGTGATCATCCAAATCATGAAAGCTTGAAGTACCCTCGAGATTGAAGCGAGGATATAACTTCCTTGCATCTTCGGGATCTCTAATCAGAACTATGTTCTGCACAAAATTACACAATTTAAGTATGTGAAGCTACCCTGGCAATTTGCCAAGGTTGCTATCAGAGCTAACTTGCTAGACAGATTCAGCTCATGCTCCATAGAATAAGGACTAAAGAATCAACAATAACTTATCACATCATAGAATACCTTAAGAAGATCAAAGAGACCATGACGTATTTTATCTTCATCCCCCAACAACATGGATTTCTCTGCCAATGACTCCAGCTTGGTAGCAATTTTTCTTTCTGTGTTGCAATCCTCCTTGAACTGAGGTTAGAATTGAGGAAAATTTACCAAACATTGCTTGATGACGACAAACAATACTGCTAGCGCAAACAACAAAGAAGCACATAATTGGATTTTGAGGAATGCATGTAGTTAGAAATTTCTACCTGAGATTCAAGACATATTAATAGAACAAAAGAAGGTTGACATAATCTCTTAGAAAGACTTGGATTATCTGGACTTGGACCGAACCCACACCAAACAATTCATAAGTTCGAAAGAAAAAATGATAAACCATCTTCTTTTCCCAAAATCATTTATTTCCTAATTAAGGTTCTGCCATGCAGTAAGATGAATCTATGACGTTAGCCAAGTTTCACTGTAAGTGAACAATTTATATACATGCCTTTGATTATGATTCAGTGAAGTTAGAACAAGATGAACTTCAAACATTATAAGCAAAGACTATGACCTTTTACCTCATACCGGCCCTTCTGAAATTCATTCAGAAAGTTTGCAGTCATAAATGTCCAAGAAGTTCCAAATTTTTCCTGCGACAAGAAAGAAAAGCAAAAGAACACAGATGAGTATGGCACATCCCATACCCAATTTTACTTTATAGCTAGAAAAATAGGAGCACAGATATTCATATGAAGAAGCTACATTACGGCCAGAAAAGATTATTCAGTAACCTGCAAAAACTCCTGCTTTATGTATGGTCGGCTCAAACGATCAAAGTCCCATATTCCTTCGCTTTCAAGTTCTTCCTACACCATAAGCATTATGTTCACGTTCATCTAGTAAGACTTAAGAAAAATATAACATCACAATTCCAAATGACTAATGTAGCGTAGGTTTAGATCGGGACCAGTATCCACTCCAGAAGATCACTAGGAAGATGGTTATTTTACCTGACTTAGGGGAATTGATGGTCGGAATTTTCCAATCAGACCAGTCAAAGCATGGTCTGGAAGCTCCCATATTCTAAAGAAACCCAATATATGGTCAATCCTATAGGCTGTAAAGTACTTCCCCATCTGTCACAAAGAAATCAGGGTAATGTTTTCAGTGAATGTCACAGAATCCATTCATATGATGCTGTCAAAATAGAAGACAAAATAGAGCAGGATCATGCGACATAAAGGACCATAACCTGTGTTAAACGAGATCGCCACCAGGCATAATTGTCTTTCGACATTTCCTCCCAGTTATAAGTTGGAAAGCCCCAATTCTGCCCATTCTTATCAAAGTAATCCGGTGGTGCTCCTGTGGATGTGTTCATGCGAAACAAATTTGGGTAGACCCAAGTATCGACACTGTTTCTGGCAACACCAATGGGTAAATCTCCTTTCAATATCACTCCCTTCTTTCTTGCATATTCCGCAGCTTCTGACAACTGTCAGTTCAGAATGATATCAAACAATATACCACAGGTGTCATAAACCAAGAAGAAATCCAAATGACATGTTCAAGTTAACAACCAACTTACCTGTGAATGTAAATGAAATTGAATATAATAATGGAAGGAAATTATATCATAGTGCAAGCTGTCTTTTGAGATCAATTTTTCAAGCTGCAAGAAAATAGTCAATGGTTATTATAGATAATGACAGAAGCTAGTCTTGCTTCTACAAATAAATCAAACAGCCTCTATCACCTAATCAATAGTTCCATGCTTCTATAATTAACATAAGCTAAACTGCCCAGAAAAACAAGTGGGTTACCTTCTCCTTCGTATAGTGTGAAAAGCGACCCCATTGGCTGTGATCTGATGTTTCAAAAAAATCACGTAAAAAGCAGAATGCTGCATATGGTTTCAACCATTCCTGTGATCAGGAGGAAAAACAAGGCCAAAACAAAAGTTGACTCAAACGATGTATTAACAAAGAAATTGTACTATGAAATATAAAAGGAAACAACAATGTTTAAAACTTGAGGATTTTTACGGAAAAAATAAAAGGCTACAATACCTCATTTTCAGATAAGTATTGCTGAAACTGACAGGAGTTAAGTATCAAATCTTTCTCCCTATCAAAAATTTTCTTAGCAATGGAAAGTTTGGCCGCCATAGTAGCATCATAATCAACATCCTATTCAAAATATTAAAAGGGTAAGAAAACAGAACGGAAATTGGAGTCTAAAGGGTGCTACTACTAAAAAGGTTTGAGCATATAGATGAAGAACAATGAGATAAGGGAATCATCAAATAAAGGCAACATAAACATATGTTAGAGAAAAGGGAGTCGGATTATGAGGAATGGGAGCCTATTCATGAACGTGGTCTATACAAGCAAATCAAAGATGGGAAATCATGTCAGAACCATGTTAATCAATAACAATATGATTCTTCTCAAGGAAATTGTGTGGATCTAGATATTTGAACAACATTGGTAGTATCAGCAGCTCTATGCTTTTCTTCACAGCAATATTAATGTATACATCTAGCAAGGCAGGTCTTGTTAATCGAGTTTAAGCATTGAACTCAGCGTTTCTTTTCACGTCCATTAACTCTAAAATGAGCCATAAGTGTCCTCAACAAAAAACAGCAATAAATGTGATTCAGCACACACTGAAGAATCGCAAGGCTGCTACCTTTCTATCAAGTTGTTCCTTAGCTTTCTCAATTTCTTTCTGCGAGTAAAAGGAAAATGATAGGTGGTTACTACGATATTGTCCAAAGATATAAAAGTAAGTTTAAAAGATTAACAACATAAAGAATAACCTTAATATCCTCTGGCAGATTTTCCAAAAGTTCTTGTACCCTCAGATATAGTGGATGCAACGCAAACACAGATAACGAGCTGCATAATCAAGAAAATTTGAGAGGGAGAGAGCAAATCAAGATCACCATTAACATCTGTATCAAGAATGAAGAATTTGAAAATGATAAAAGAAATAAGCATCAGATTTTTGGCTGTACCAAGAATTGTCACTATAAATATTTTGAGAGTCACATATAAAGGAATTAGTAACTGCTGGAGCCAGCTAAATCCAAGAGCAAAAACATATTAAATTGTTCAGTCAGCAAAGACATTTTAGATAAGATGTGCCCAAGCCGCTCTTCACATCAATAATCAGAGTATGAAAAATGAAGTTCCAGGATAAGCCCCTCCTGCAAATCAGATAAAAGGTCTTGTTTTTCATCCTATCTTTACACAATCCTAAATTTGCCATGTACCTGTATGGATAAGAATCCCACCACATCCCATGAACAGATGTATCATTGATTGGTAGAAGCTGAACTAAATGGAAACCAGATTCCACGGCCCAGTCAACTAAAAGTTTTAGGTCAAGAAACTCTCCAACTCCGAGGTCTGCTTCTGATCTAACAGAGAACATAGGAATTGCAACACCAGCTCCACGCCAAGGCAGCTCCTAAGAGAACAATACAAATCAATAACATTCATGTAACAACCCCATAAAAGTAGCATTTCCTGACTTGTAGTTTTATCTCAGTAGCTTACTCGTAGCATGCCATCAGAAAGAAGAATATATCTTGTTAGAACTTTTGAAGAGTCGACTGAGAGCTCCCGGTTTGAGCCTGTCTCCAAAGAAAAATGTCCTGCCTTGTTGTATTTACAGTAC
This sequence comes from Pinacopodium congolense, assembly GCA_028565735.1. Classification (NCBI taxonomy): domain Eukaryota; kingdom Viridiplantae; phylum Streptophyta; class Magnoliopsida; order Malpighiales; family Erythroxylaceae; genus Pinacopodium; species Pinacopodium congolense. The sequence goes on along the minus strand of JAOXYD010000134.1, from coordinate 1,313,458 downwards.
TTATATGTAAAGCAATTGTTAAGGAAGAGAGAGACAGAGACAGAGAGAATGCATATTCATTTCAAAACAACAGCAAATATCAGATTATAGGGAACAGAATTCGAAGGATATTTTATTGGAAAATCAGCCTTCTCTAGCACAACATCTGCTTGCCAGGTTGAGTCACCAGCATAGCTAAGCTTAAGACCATCTTGAACTTTCCACTGACCCAACTTTTTAACACTGCCAATGACATACACCTGCATGAATGAAATGTCACAACAAATTAAGTTGCAAGATAAGGCAGCTAGTGAATACATAGTCAACTATGCAAAGCAACACAGGCAGCTAATCAGGGAGAAAAATAACTCACTGATGTCTCTACTTCTACATTTGGGCAGCAAATTTTGAAGTGAACAAGGACATCATCTTACATGATTCAGAAGCATCAAAGTATAAGAGTCAGCTATAGAACAACAACAGCAAAAATCAGAAACAACAATCTTAACCTGTATTATGAGAATTGTCGAAAATTACCTCCTTTTTCCAACTTATTTTTAACTCCAAGTGGTCTCTCTATCTTCAAATTCCAACTCCTGCGGAAGATGACATCCTTGAATGCGCTTCTAAAGGGGATAGAATCACCACCAGTCTGGCAGTAAAAGTGACTTCCACATCAATTTTTATATGTGGAGAAACCAACTCAAATTGATGAGAGAAAATCAGGTTACATCCCAAAAGCTGGTTTAGTAAGGCTAGAACCATCCCAAACTACAACAATCCAAACTAAATTTAATTTACAATCTTATCATTACTGGAACAGGGAAAATTAGCATACTGAATGTTTACGTGCAAGCAAAACTATAATGTGTTACCTAAAATTGAAACCTGATTATGGTCAACCTTCTGCTCACTTTGAAAGAACTGAGCTCCAAACTTGAAGCAAAACTCTAACTATAAACATTACCATTCAAGGACTTCTTTTATGGAAAAAGAAAGAAGGAATCAAACACTAAAGCATCAAACAAAGTGAATAAAAGATGAACTCTAACATAGAAAAGGTAGATAGGACTGGTTAAAGGTCCCTTCATGTTCATTAACATCACAACTGGGGCATCAGAAGGGGCATCAGAAACTCCAAATTCTAGCATGAACTGAATGCTGTCACCATATATACCTCCAGAATTTGTAATGACTAACTGTACTATTGACAGGGAGATGTAAAACAGAGAGATTCTTTGAAAAAGCGCAAGTTCCAGACAATTTAGAAGAAGTGAATAGTTTTTGGATGAGTGAAAGCGTCCGTTTCTGAATACTTTAGGAAAAGAAAGATTCTTTGAGAAGGAACTTTTCAGCAGCAAAGACCAAAAGTATCAGGTCATAAAGCACAACAGATACCATAAAGTATCACCTGCCAAAGATCATGAAGCTCCACGGAATCTCCACCATTGATCCCTTGCGGCAGCCACAGTCTGCGCTTCTTTCCCAACTCCCATCTCAAAACATTCTTCTTGTCATCCACCACATAATAAGTATACTCACAACTGAATTCATTCCGCACTGCAATACTTCCACACCATATAAGTTCATCACCCCCGTGAACAGGTTTCAATAGCAAGCCCTTCTTCACATTCCATGAGCCCAGGATTGGTTCAGAACCGCACACAAGCAGGCTCTGACCCCATTGAGTGTAATATGGCAATCTAAAGCTCACATTTACTGACTTCGTGGCCTTGTTCCCAGAAAACAGGTCCAAATTTGACATTCCTTCGATGGAAATACCAACCTCAGATCTTCTTCACAATCTTGCAAAAAAATCCACAGAAAATAAAATGAGACTTAAGGAAACTAACTGAAATCTCCATTCCCGGATTAAAACAATGAAAAGAACTAATCCTGAACTTGGAAAGATTAAACAAATGAAACCCAGAGGATAAAGCTAAGAAGCTTCGTCAAATTTAATGAATCCAAAGAAAACAGCGAATACCCAGATGCAGATAATGATCAATTACCCACCACAAAAAGAAAAAGTTGGAATCAGAAGAATGAAGCAATAATAACACAATCAAATATATCAGAAGTAGCTAGCTTTTTCAAATCAAAATGATTAGTTTCGACGTAGATATTACTAGAAAGGAATAAGTGAACCCCTATGTTGTATATTATTGAGACACGATTGCCAAAGCCACAGATATAAAAGTTGAATCTATCAGCAGGATTTGTATGGTTCCATGGAACAAAAAGATAATAACTTTTCAAGAGAAATGTGAAAAAAGTTGTGTCTTTTCTCTAAGGAAGATATTATTTTATATAAAAGAGCAGCAAGACATACTTCAATTCCCAAAAAAAAAAAAAAAAAATTCTGAGACATACCGTCTCAATGGCAGAGTTAACTAAAGCAACTTGAGAGTGAGGATATTTTGCTGGATGAGGGGGAGATGGAGAGGAAGAGGAAGGTGCTAAAGTTAGCAACTTTGAAAGCCTCTTTTCACGAGAGAGTACTGAGACAGTGACAGTTGTTGGGCATTGAAAGAATCATTCTCCAAGTTTGTGTCAACGCTCAATTTATTAGCTTCTCAACCTTTTTTATTTTAATTTAGTAGAGCCCAAAACCATTACTGACCGCAAGATCGTTCCTTTCTCTTTGATGGCAATGTTTTCAGAGCTTGAGAGAAATCAAGCAGATGGTAAATTTTGTTTGGATGAATGATGATAAACTCATCCCAAGCACAACGCTTTAGGAAAGTACGATAATGTCCAGTAAATTAAATTCTGTAATTCATAAAAAAATTATAAATTCTCATCACTGAAAAGATGTTCGCACTCCGACTGATTGAATCTTAGTATAAATATCTCTGCTTTTTTAAAGAGTGTGAATTTGATGGTGATTGAAGTAGTTGACAAGACTTCTAAAAAAATTTTAAGTTGAGATTTTAGAGTGTTCCAGAGAAGCTTTTACGAATTTTCAAGCATTACAATGATAAGCTATGAAAATGATTGTTGAAGAAATGTTAATTACGGAGGCTATCACATTTTTAATTAGTTTTGATTTCATGTTTTTTAAAGTATAAAAATAAAAAAAATTGAAAAAAAATATAAATATAAATATATATAAAAATTATACCTAAAAATCATAATTAATAGTAATTCTAAACATCTCTCAAAACTCTCAGTTTTAATTTCATGAAATCTGTAAATATCCTTATTTATTAAAGTTTTTCAAATATTAAGAATATAAACTCTTAAGCAAAGGTGATAGCCGATCAGCTTCAACCTTACATTATTTTATAAATCTGAAACTTGGAGAAAATTAATCTAAACTTTTTTATAAAAAAAATAAGTCTAAATTTGATCAACTTCTAAATTAAAATTTGGTTTGAGTAAGGTCAAATCAAATAAAATTAATTTAATTGAGTTTAGGCTAAGTTGGATTAAGTTCAAGTCGAATATCCCATATTCAAAACTCAAAAATTATTTTTATCAAACTTGATTCCAAATTAGACTGTGATCAAAATGTACTGATTTCAAGCACAACTCAAAATTTTGTCAAGCACACTCTTAAATAATTAATCAAATTAAATTTGTTATTTGATTTTGAGTAATTAAATTAATAAATAACTGATTTAAAATACAGAATTCATATAATATTATATAGACAAAAATCTTTATTCGTTATACTTATAAAATATAGTAATCGAGAATTTTTTTTCTTTGTAATATGAAATTAGTGTCATCCTAAACTAAATAACTTATTCCTAAATAAATCAAATAATTAAAAAAAACATCTTCAAGTATCTCATGAATTTTTAGCACAATTAAATTTCAAACACTTCTACAAAGGAAATAAAAGGCCCAAAAAATATTTATGATTCCATGACAAATGTGAATCAATGAAGACAAAAATCTCTCTTTCTCACACTTTGTAAAAATTCCAAATGACAGCATAATGCTTCAGAGTGAAGATATCTTTTCAGTTCTCAAATTAGGCACACTCATTCTTGATAAGGATGTTATAACCATTCAATTCACATATAATAAAAGTGTTATAACAATTTTATTTTTAAAAGTAGCTCAGGTTCTACCATTATAAAAAATATTATAAATAAATGACAAGAAATTGAAAATACAATGAAATTACCTCAAGATATAAAGAAAAAAAATACTGATGTTTATCCCCTTCCTTTACCATTTAGAGCTTCAAGATGGGTAAGGTAATGGCTCTTTAGACCTGAGAGGTCTCTCAAGAACTCCAACATCCTCCTAATAACCAGAGAAAAGTCATATTAAAATTTTTTAAGTATTCATTTTAAATATGTTCTTATAGTTTTTTTTTTTTGGACAATTATCCTACTCATTATATTTTTTCATTCAGTTTTATAATATGATGACTTTTTAAGAAAGATCATTTTACTAAAAATATGATAAGGATAATGAGGAAGAAATTAAGTGATTAAAAATATAATTAGGGAATTCAATGAAAAGAACTTTTAAATATTAAGAACATTAAAGATAAAAAAGTTCAAATAAAAGGGCTAAAATATAAATAAACTTATTCCAAACTTTCGTTGGCTATGATATTTGATTAATATTTTCCCCCCGCAAGCAAAACATATATTAAACGTTTAATGAAAAAATGAAGGAACTTTTTTTTTCAAAAAAAAAAGAACGAAATAACTTAATGAAAATTTTTAAAAGAAGTTTGATATTGTTGTTGATTTTAATTTTTAATTTTAATTTTATTTTTATATGTTTGTATTCGTTTTGTCTATATTTTTTAATTTTCGTACTTTTTTCATTTCTATATTATATTAACGTATTATTTTTTAATTTCTATATTAATTATTTTAATTTTTATATTTAAAAAATAAAAATTAAAAAAATACCAAACAAGTCTTCTACAAATTTAAAGCACTCAAAGCGGTGATTTGACATGAATGAGGTAACCTTGAAATTTGGAGACAGGATCAAAGAGTTGAATTTTCCATACATCATTATATTTAAAGGACCATTAATTTTATACAATCATATATCAAAGAGATTAAGAAGAAAATAATGAGATTAAGACGTTGAAAATGTTATAATTGTACTAATGGCTATATTTAATGAATATATTATTGTGATTTGAGAACTTTAGAATAATTGTTTTAAATTGACTATTAAATGCCTCCACTAGCATCTAGTTCTCTTGAAAATTAAGTATATTCCTAACATATGATAATAAGCTTTCATCATAAGTCAGCAATATGAGTTAAAATGATTGAAAACTTTCTGGCTTCCATTGCTAATAACAAGAAAAGGCTAGTAAAAAGAAAAGGAGCTTGCGAGTTGCAAGGAAACATGTGAAGTTCAGGATGATGTTCATCCTCATTTTTAAGAGCTGATGAAGCAATGGAGGTACGTTGTTCAACCTTTACTGTTGTAAAAAAAAAGAAAGAAAGAGTTTGGTTTCGTTTTGATTTATAGATGAGTTCCGAAGATTTCTTCTTTTTGATTCGTGTTTAACTCATTTCTGTTTTTTCAGTAAAAAAGGATGTCAATGTTAAGATACTTATGTTGTCCTAATGTAGTTTAGGGCTTTGATATGGGAATGAAGTGAATCATTTGTTTATTGTTTGGGTCTTTTAGCTTAGAATAAAACATGTTTTTTTTTTCCTTTACAAAAATGTATTTTTTTTTATGTTTTATGTTTCTTTGACATAATTTAAGGTGGCTGGCATATGCTTTTATCGAAAGAAAAAAAGTTATTGATACATCTATTCATTTAAATTAGGATCTGTAAACGTTATTTAAATTAAATTTAAGATTAAATCACTCAAAATCTCTATAATTTAGTAAATTATTAATTTTAAATTTTAAATTATTTTGACTCGTTATTTTTTTATTATTTTTATCTTACGAGAACTAATTTAGTGCCAATTTAACATGTTCATATGGCAATATCATGTTGTATTTTGTTAATCCCTATATAATAAAAATAATTAAGAACTAATAGATGAAAATAATTTAAAATTTTAAGAACCTATTTGATAATTAAGAAAAACATAGTTTAACAAATTATAAGGACATTAGGTGATTATAGCTAATAGTCCTGAATAATTTTAGTTAAAAATCAATCTTGTCTATAAAAATTAGCTAATAATCTTACACTACTTACAATTCAAATAAGCATTCTCTTGAATAAAATAAGAAATTTTCTCTCTTAAAAAAATAAAAAAGTTTCTTAATCTTTTTTATTATAAATAATAATAAGTTAAATTTAGTTTTGATTCAATCTAATATAAAATTAATAACTTGAATTAGAACTAAATAAC
>JAOXYD010000134.1:1295324-1307068 GCA_028565735.1 Pinacopodium congolense | reverse complement strand
AAAAGAAGCCAATAAAGGTTACCCCCCCAACTTTATGGCTCCTTTTTTTAGGGCATCAACCGGAGGCATGATTACCTTTTTGTCAGCTTCAAAAATCAAAGGGCAGTAATGCAGTACAGTGCTAGGTGCGTTATCACTCCACTTACTTCCACAACCTAGTTAGGGCGTACCCAATAGACCCATTTATCAGAGCCAAGGTACCTTCCATATCCGAATCCTAAGTGTCATCCTCAGAGATTTGAGGAGTCTCAGCCAGTTCCAATGAGTTAATGCCAATATGCTAAGTCCCCATTGCCAGCAGCCCTTTTGTTTAAGTTGTTACCAAAAATGGTAACAAAACCCAAAGTAAGAAACAGAACACAAAGCAATAGAAAAAGGACAACCAACAGACAACAATAAGAGAGACGAGGTATCAAGATTAGATATGGGAGAATAAAAATCATTCAACAACCGACAGCTTCCAAAAGCCACCTTATCCTTCACTCTAAGCATGATTCATCAACTTATTCTTAAAGTAAACTCATTTTTTACAATATAATATATTTATTTTCAAAACCCATTTAAAATATAATATTTAAAAATATTTATATTTCATTAAATACTCATATACTCTTTTTTTTAGTTTTTTGTTAATTTAATTTATAATGACATATCCAATTTTCTAGTGACATATGTAAATCATATCATATATCTAGTTCTTTAAAATAATTAATAGAAAAATTAAAAGAAAAGATATATGTGTTTATTTAATAAAATATAAAAAATTTCTAATAATATTAATCATAAACAAATTTTAAATATGAAGTAAATTACAAATGATAGTATATCTTTTGTCCCTTAATAAATAAATTTCATTTTAAGGATAACATGCTCAATATATAAAAATTTGCTGTAAGGATAACATTTTCTTAGGAGCTTCTATAAAATTAAAAATTAAAAAAATATATAAATTTAAAAGTTTAAAGAACATCATTTTAAGGTTTAAGGTTAGAAATAAACTGAAGGGTTAAAATCACTTAAGTTTGATTCCTGTAGTTTCAAAAATATCAAATAAATTCATAAAATTTCAAATTATTTTCATCCATTAATCTTTTGTTATTTTTACCCTACATAGATTAATAGACTACCACTGAACATGTTTACGTGGCACATTTTTCTTATTGACATTCCATTCGTCCACTAGACTAAAATAACAAAATATTGACAGATAAAAGTAACTTGAAATATTAAGAATTTATTTGATAATTTTAAAATCATAGGAATCTAACTAATAATATACAAATTCATAAGGAGTTGAGTTAATTTATCTGATGAAGGAATAATATTAGTATGGGCATAAAAATTGGCAAGCGTCAAGCAGAAGACTAATGTTTAGTTGTGATTTTAGATATTTTTATATTCTTTTGATATAAATTTTTATTTTATTCATTTAGTTAATTTCTATTTTAATTATTAAAATTTATTATTAATTACTTTATGTTTCTTGTATTAATATTTATAAAAAACACACTTAATATTTTTAACATACATAATTGTCGATGTCAATATTAATTAACAAAGTTTTAAAAATGATTTAAATCAAAATATAACAAAATAAGTAAACATATATTATAACTAATGTTAAAAGTAACTAGTTATACATGAATTCGATTATACTTTTAGTTAGAAATGTAAGTAGAATATTTATAGTTTTATTATTCATATCGAATTTTTTAATAATTCATTTTAAATATTTTATTATTGAAAATTAGAATTAATTATGTCACCACTACGTAATAAATTATATATTTTTAACAATCCTCCTACTTATTACATTCTCCCTTTCAGTCTTATAATATGATGACTTTTTAATTAAGGTCATTTTACTAAAAATATGATAAGGGAAGTAAGGAACAAATTAAGTGATTAAACATATAATTAGGAACTTAATTAAAAGAACTTTTAACTATTAAAATATTAAAGACAAAAGTTAAAATAAAAGGGCTAAAATATAAATTAGGTTATCCCAAAATTTCGTTGGCTATGATATTTAATTAATATTTTCCCCATAAGCAAAACATATCTTAAATGTTTACTAAAAGAATGAAGGATCTTGTTGAAATTTTTTAATGAATTCTTGTTCTCACTGCATTTATATCTTCTGTTATGCAAATTTAAAGCATTAAAAGTGGTGATTTAATATTAATGAGGCTGAATCTTCCATCCCTCTTATCAAGTCGCAACCAAAAAAATAAAATAATCGATAGTCTTATGGTTATTAGGAGAGACTGTTTAAGACATCCTTATCTACCAAGGTTAAAATTTTAGCAAAAATAAAACAAAATAAAATAATCGAATCACTATATGAAAAAATAAATATTTTGTAAGAAAAAACTAAATGTTCTTTAATTTGTAAACAAAATAAAATTAGTAAGTGATTTTACTAAAATATATATAGTAATTTATTAACTATATAAATATGTATTTTTGTCAATAAAACAACAATAATAAATTACTAAAACACAATCTGCAGAAAAGACCAATCTACAAAAAAGATGAGAACCACGGGAGCAAAGCTCCCAGGTAAGGGTCAGAAAACAACCCCATAAGAGACCTTAGAACACCAGTCCTTAACCCAAAAAAATCAAAGGACAAGCTAACGCCCTGAAAGATGAGCACCCCTCCCTGCACTCTTAAACAGAAAGGAGTGACCTTGAAGTTAGACACTCAGCTAAGGACTAGAGACCTTCTAAGTGAGAAAGAAAATAGTACATATGTATTATTCATCCCTACTTCCCTATTCCATAGCCCATATCACTTCCCCCTCTCCCAAGTTGTTGTAGCCATCAACTGTTGGGGGTTTACTCTGAGCTTGGGTGATTCCATATTGTAGGTTGCATCTTTGACTCCATTGTTAAAGTATCAATGAAGCTGCTCCAAAGTGGACTGGATTGGTAAAGCATATAGCTAGTTGTCTGTGTCTTATATAGAAATTAGCGACCCAACAGCGTACCTCCTCTATCATTCGTCAACCATTGTTTCTTGTAAATAGCTACTGGTATCCACATGAAAGAGTTATCCATCATAAACTAAAAACCACAAAACAAAAGGTTCAACTCTCATCTAGTGTAGTAGAAAGGATCTCTCTATTCAAGGCATTAGCTTTGGAAACAATGCTCGACACTCCAATAGCAGAATTGCAGAAGATCTTACTATTCCTTTCTTGCCATAAGGTACACACAATTGTGAACATATAGGTTTTAAGGATCCAATATAAATTTGGTTGTCTAAAGGTTAAACTTAAAGCCCACAAAATGGATTGGGATAAGGTCGAGGGCAACGAAGAAGTGGGTATCCGGTTTAGGGCCAAAATGGAAATCAAATTATGATGGGAAAAAGGACAAGCAAATAATAGGTGGTTAGTGGACTCTAAATGCCTTTGACTAAGGGAACACCAATTCGGTAAATGAAGGAAGGAGAGCTTATCCATAGTAGGCAATTGATCAAGACAAGCCATAAAAAATATAAAGCTTTATTTAAGAAGAGCAAATTTATGCTATACCAGGGATGTCCAAGCAAGATGAGGAAGGGGTTGAAAGAACTTGAAGGCCGACTTATTTGTATATGTTTTTTAGGTATGAGGCAACCACTAAAAGAGATCTCATCGAGAGGAAGAATGAAGAAAGGGGCTATGGATTTGTGCCAAGTAACTAATAATAGAGTTAAGAGAGATAGGGCATCTCCAATAGGTGAAGTGAATAACGAAAGAGACTTTAACAATAGCAGGAATGCTAAAACTATCAATTTTCATTGGAGTGAAGATGGTGCTTAGGATGCCAAGCGGTGCCACAGATCATGTTAAAAGAACATGTCCTGCTTATTACTAAATTTGATGTGGAATTGGATTCTAAGCTCATCTCTAACACTTAAAATATTCCTTTAACTATAGGAATCTCCAAATTTAGGCTTATAAGTCCAGAAACTCTTACACTTGATGATAAAATTATGGATCTATTTAACCCAAATGGATTATTTATCATGAAACAAAATTCAGATGCATTTCCTTAACGACATTTTGTTCCAAGTAATAAGATGTTGAAGACCTAAGCCATCTTCCCTCTTCATATGACATAGATTTGCCCACTTGTCTAAAGGAAGGCTACGAGTCCCTTTAGGACCAGACTAGAAAACTGTCTTAAGTTTCCTCTCAATGTCTCTAATGTTAGTCTTTGGGAGTAAAAAGGGAATAGACCAGTAGACTTGGAAGCTAGCAAAATAGAGATAATCAATTGGAGCCTACTAGCGTATGAGAGAGCCTACTAGCGTAAGATAGAGTTTTGCTTATCTAAGACACGAATCTTCAATTGATTTTGTTAGGCGAGGTAAACAATCATGTCTTAATAGCCTAGAAGACACTAGAGGAATCCCTAAGTGCTTAAGGGGGAGATGACTAATGGGTATACCAGTAATATGGCTAATGCTACTTGCTATATCCTCAGAAGTAAGTGAAAGGAAAACTTATCTTTTGATATAAATAATACTAAGACCCGACATCCTAGTAAAATGATCAAGGGCATGAGAAAGGACAAGGATAGAAAGGGGGTCCATGGTTGAGAAAAGAAAGAGGTCATCCACAGACATACAATGAGTAAGCTGTAAGTTAGAACACCTCTAATGGAACTTAAAGGAAGGATTAGCCTAGATATAGGAGCTAGAAATCAAGGAAAGCGCATTTATTCATATGATAAAGAGGTACAGGGAAAGAGGGTCGCCTTATCAAAGCCCAAACTTGGCCTTGAAGAATTTAATAGGTTCTCTATTGACAATAATGGCAAAGAGGGGGAAGTGATGCACCTTTGAATATAAATAATTAATTTGGTGGGAAAACTAAAAGCCTTAAGAGTCGCGATAAAAAAGTCCTATTAAACTGAGTCATAAACTTGCCTAAGATCTATCTTAAAGGTGCACTTATTATGCCCATTATTAATGATGTAATTCTTAAGTAGATCTTAAGCAATGAGAATATTATTCCCTATTCTTTTGACTGGTTAAGGCTTATAAGGAAAGGAAGGATAATAGCTATATGCTCGGCAAGTAATTTAGAAGTAGCTTTACAGATCAGATTGCAGCAATAAATAGGTCGAAAATTAACGACTCGAGTGGAATTAAGGTACTTTGGCGTAAGGGTAACAAAAGTATAGTTAATCTCCTTAAGAAGTTTATCGCGAGCAAAGAAATCTAAAATGATCTCTGTTACCTCAACACCAATGATATGTCAGGTACTTTTGAAAACATGTATAATTATACAAATATGTATAATGACATTATAATCGTGATATTAATATATTATTAACATGATTGAGAACTTTTTGGCTTCAATTACTATCCAAGAAAACTTTGTAATCATTAGACCACTAAATTTTATAATGGTTCTCTATCCATTTAGTTGTTAACTTAATTTCATGTCAACTAAGAAATTAGATTTTGTAGTCATGGGGACAGGTATTTTAAGCATTTTTAATATCTTCAAAAGCTGATGAAGTAATGGAGGTACATTGTTCAAACTTCTTGTTTGGTAAAAATGAAAGAGTTTGGGTCCATTTCGATATATAGATTAGTTTTGAAGATTTCTTTTGTTCAATTTGTGTTAAACTCATTGTTGGTTTTCAATAAAAGGACGTCAATGTTAAGATTTTGTTGTTGTCTTAATGTAGCTTATGGCTTTGATATAAGAGTGAAATGAATCATTTGTTATTATCTTGGTTTTTTTCTTAGAATAAAACATGTTTTTCGCTTTACAAAAATGTATTTTTATTTTATGTTTCTTTAACATATCTTTAGTTAAGTGGCACACAGGCTTTTATCATAAAAAAGAAGTTCTTACTAAATCTCAATGTTTTAAAACTGGACTGAATATTAAATTATTAAGGTGAGAATCTAAAATTTAAAGATTCAATTAATATTAATTTGTTATAAAATTAGTATGTAGTTAATCAATAAATTAAAATAATATTTGATATTGATTCAATTTATAAGAGCTAATTAATTAATTTTATCATTAGACTAACCGGTTTATTATCAAATCAATTGATTTATAATTTAATCGATTAATCTTAATATTTAATTGGTCAATTTTACTATTTAACCAATTAATTTACTATTAAACCGATTAGTTTTGATTTAAAACAGCTTAAATATGCAATTGAATTAATCCACTAATCAATTTTTTATTTTTTTCGATTGAATCGACCAATCCTATTCAATTTTTAAATCATTATTAAATCCATTCATTTAAACTAGGGTTTGTAAAAAAATAACCTCTAAATTACTAACTCGTCAAATGAGTTATTTGGATTATGTGATTTTCATTTTATTGAATAAATTAAAAAATTTACCACCATGCATTTAAGGAGTACTTTTACAAAATTTATCAGTATAATCATCCATTTACTAAAAGAAACAAAACCACTTTTAAAAATATAATATATTTATCTTTCAAAACTTCTATATAGTTAATATTTTAAAAAATCTTTATATTTCATTACACAATTGTGTACTTTCTTTTCATAGTTTTCAGTTAATTTAAATTTTTAGTGGTATATTCAAATCATATCATATATCTGTTTCATAAAACAATTTTAAGGGAAAAATCAAAAGAATAGATACATGTGTTTATCTAATAAAATATTCAAACTTTTCTAATACTTTCAAATTTATAATTTTTTTTAAAAAATTTTGTTTCATATAAACTCCTAAGGAGGATAAAGATTTTATCTTTAGAGTAAATTTTTATTTTTTAAGCCTGTTATCCTTAAAATGAATTTATCTCTCAATAAATAAATTTTATTTTAAGGATAACAGGCTCAAAAAATAAAAATTTAATCTAAAGATAAAATCTTTGTCTTCCTTAGGCGTTTATATGGAACAAATTTTTTTAAAAAAAATTATAAATTTGAAAGTTTAAGTAACATTTTGTTTTAAGGTCTCAGATTAGGAAAAGAAAAGAAATTGCTGAGACAACATTTTTAGAACAATTAATGATTAGGCCTGAACCGGATCCGAACTAGAACCCGAACATGAACCCGAAGCAGCCCCTATATAATGGAGTCGGTTGCTCCCCGAAATCGGGTACGTAGGGTTTAGAGGCTTGCGTTTCTTTTTCTGTAGAATCAAAAAGGGGAAGAAACCATGACTGCTCAGACCCAAGAGGAGCTTCTCGCTGCGCATCTAGAGCAAGAAAAACTCAACGTATCTACTCTTTTTCTTTCTATCTATGTTTGTACATGTGTATTTGTGTTCATTTCTGCATTGGTCCACATGAATTTGCCTGATTGATTTTTTGTTGTCTTGATATTTTCTGGAAGCTGTTAGTTATAGCTGGAGCTTTATGCCTAGTTATTTTTTCAAATTTTAAGTTTTTTGTGACGAAAGGGATGAACTTAAGTGTCTTTTGTGGAATTTCTGTTGCACATTTGTTAATCTGCTTTAGGTTTGCCCTTTACTCTTCTATGTTTGTTGTTTTCGTAGTTCTCGAATTATCTTTGATGATTAGCAAATAGAAAATGATCCTCTCGAATGCATTTGTAGTTCAGTTCTACTAGATTTTTCTCCATCTTGGTTAGTGATTTATGTTTTAGAATAGCTTGATTCGATAATTGTGCTGTTCAAAAATTTCCAAAATCTTCTGATTTGTTGTGATCTAGAATGCTGGTAAATGGAGTTTTTCTTTGGACACGGTAGATTGAACAAATCATTATTGTATTGAATGGGACTGTAATTGGTGGATTTGCTATTTGTGTTCTCTTTATTGGATGTTGCAGGTTGGAAAATGACTTGACTTCATTTAATTTGATTTGCTACGTAATGGGATTTTCAATTTAAACTTGGAATAGTTTGTCTCCTTTTTAAATTCAACTTCTTTTTCTTTATGTTTGTTATGGCGCCCTGCCTATGACCTTGATAGTATAGGGCTTGGCAGGCTGATTTCTGTTTATAAGAGCAACTTGTTCTTTAAATTTGAATCTAAGATCGCGCATTCCATCTGTACTCGTGATCTTTTGGTGTCTTTTCAAAGTGGGTTATCTTTAATAGCTCAACATTAAGTTGGCTGGATTTTTTGTTCTAAATAGCTATTAAAATTTGTGTACTCAATCGAATCATTTATTCTGATGATCTGGTATAAGATTGTGAATTGCAACTTGCAGCCTGATGAGCCAGTGGTTGAGGATGAAGAGGATGAGGAGGACACTGATGAGGATGATGAGGATGACAAGGATGAAGAAGATGCTGAAGGTGAGTACATTTTCTCAATTTCTTTGGAGCTTACTTTTGTTGCTGCCTTTTATATGTCACAATGAGCCAAGAACTAGTTTAGTTTAGGTGTTTGACTTTTCTCTCCCATGTGGCAAACTGAAATTGTTGTATTTCAAAATTTTCAGTAGTTTTTAGTTAATGGTTGAATTGAAAATTGACTTTGTATATGTGGAGGCTGATATCATCCTACGTATTGACAGAAGAAATTAGGTAGAACTTGTGTTTTGTGAAACAATATGAGCATCTTTTTATCACTTGTTTTTGTCTTCAAAGGAGTCAATTTCAAGAATTATGTGAGGAACTTTTATTTTAGAACTAATCCAGTCTTTTTCTTTTTGTTAAATACCTAAAGTGAATTAAAGATATGGCTAACTAACTAGAATTCAGCTGGATATGGATTGTTAATCAATTCATAACGATTACTTTCTTCAGAGAAAGGAGATGTAAGTGGTCGATCTAAGCAGAGCAGAAGTGAGAAGAAGAGTCGTAAGGCAATGTTGAAACTTGGAATGAAGCCAATTCCAGGTGTCAGTCGTGTCACTGTGAAAAAGAGCAAAAATGTAAATGATGAATTTCTTAAAGCTGTTTTCCTTGCTTTTACTCACCTCTGTTATCATGCCTCGTAATGAAATCTTATATTCATTTGATTTTGCAGATCATGTTTGTTATCTCAAAACCAGATGTTTTCAAGAGTCCCACTTCAGATACATATGTTGTTTTTGGGGAAGCAAAGATTGAGGATTTGAGCTCCCAACTCCAATCTCAAGCAGCAGAGCAGTTCAGGGCTCCTAATGCTAGTACTGTAGTATCAAAGCCTGAGCCGTCAAGCATTGCTCAAGATGATGAAGAAGTGGATGAGACCGGTGTGGAGCCCAAGGACATTGAGTTGGTTATGACCCAAGCTGGGGTTTCAAGATCGAGGGCTGTCAAAGCTCTCAAAGCTGCAGAAGGTGACATCGTTTCTGCTATTATGGAACTAACAAATTGATAATTGTTTTCATGAGATGTTATTTATATTCTGCTGTGTTGGCCTTGTTTGGTCTAAACTGTGTCATTTTTTTATGTTTGAGGATTTATATTCCAGTCTAAATCGTTTGTTTTAGCTTCAGACATACTGTTCTGTCCTTGCAGTCCTTTAAGATGCTATATATGGAGTTTTGGTTTCCCGTGTTATAGGAACTCTTTTTAAGGGGCATACAAATTACAATGCTCTTACATTATAAGGGACTGCCTACTCCCAAAGGGCTTACATTTTGAGTGCTTACACTTTGCTCAAATGCCTCTGGCAAAATTAGCTGATTTTCTATTTGTGTTTTTGACTTTTTTGGGGAATAACATAAGAGTTTAAATCCAAATTTTAGAATACAATTAAAAAAAGGAGTTATGCCCTGTTTATTTGGATTCTTTGAAACAAAAAAAAGAAAATAAAAAATAGTTATATGTATGTATATATATATTTATATATAACGAAAAAACTATCAGGTAGTATTCTTTTAGACGGTCATTTACTTCTTGTGGATTTCCCATCATTGTCAAGACTATAACACTTAATTTCATATCTATAATTATACGAGTGTACCATATGATATTGTCGGTTAGAAAAATAAGTGACAATAAATCATTTGGGGGACAGCTTCCTACCTTATCTCTTCTGAATGTATTGGATAGAGATTCCTTCCCTGATTTCAGTATTTTTTAAAAATTTTTTTATTGCCTTGTAATGAGTTCAATGTCCTGACTTTTGAGGCCTTAGCAAGTACAAATTGAATGGATATCAGAAGTTTTTGAATTTATGATCAAAGTTTTGAATATGGTATTTGTACCAAATTTATTTTTAAAATGGTATTGTATTGGTATTGGTTAATGATGATATTATTTTGAATAATTTTTTAAAATTATAAATTAATTTTTAAATTTTTTAAAATTTGTAAAATAATTTTTAAATTTTTAAACTTAAAAAATGTTTAAATAGAAAAAATTAAATATATATATATTTTTTTTAGTACTAATCGGTATTTAAATTCGGTACAAAAGAAGTTAATTTCATTTTATTTTTTGGCCAGTACGTCATACTGACCGGTACGAAATGGAATTTGCAACATTGGTTATGATACAATTCTTTTATTTTTTTTCAAAATAAATGTGGGAGACTGAGTGAATTAGGCCTCACTAGTACTCGTACTTGTAAATGACTAATCAATTACTTGTTTCTGATGCATTTCTCCATAAGTAATGACCAATTCAAGTTGATAGCTTCCCATAATGAATTAGGGTTAATATTTGTTTAGAAGTTGGATAAAACTCAACCTTAAAACGAGTTATGCTGTCATTATTTATTATTGTGGCAAATGTGAATTATATAAGCATGACAAAGACAAATTATTGTAACAAATGTGATTGATGTAACACAATTATAATAATTTGTGATCATAATAATAATAATGATCAAGATCGTAACTATAATATTATACTGTGTGTAAAAAGTTATAATATGGATAAATTTTATATTCATTATTCTTTAATGCCATATTAATTGAATAAGTTACTTAATGAATTAACAATTTAAAATTGTTTAACGAATTATCAATTTAGAAATCAGTGATAGATTTAGATCAATTTTCTGACTTACGTATATCCACTTGGAGAACCTTCCACTACCCACCAGTTGGTCCACCACCCCTTTGACAATTTTAAAGCCAGAATTTCATGAAACCCAAGTTTACTGTTGAATCAGTCTTTGAGAGCAACAATCCCATAAGTCTTCTGCGTCAAAATCCAAGAAATTTCCAACTAAAGCAATCAATAGACAAGGATGAATAATCAACAACAAATGATAACAATTTGCGTGAGTTAATAAACACGAAATCCCAGGTCTTTTATGAATAAGTTGTATCGATATTAATATCGAATTGATTTAAAAAACAGTATTGGTATTATATTGATATTAATTAATATTAATATTATTTTAAATAATTATTTAAAATTATAAATTAATTTATAAAATTTATAAAATAATTTATAAATGTATTATATTATATATTTTTAACTTAACTTTACACTTAAAAAGACTATAATACAAATTTTTCTTTTAAATTTTTTTTTACATTTTTTTGGATATCAACCAGTATTGATCGGTATTTGAATTCGATACCAATTTTTGACTTTTCATACCGTTTTTCAGTTAATACGATACAAAAAGTAAAACGTTGTTATGAATACGGGCACCAAAGCTTTCCTGAGTGCATTTAGAGATTGTAATCAGGCTTAATTTGGAGTAAATTTAAAAGATTTACGAACTTATAATCTAATATTTTTAGCCAAATTCGAGCATGTTCAAGCTCGAAGTCTTTAATACATGCATAATAGTGTTACTGTTACTGATGACCAAGCTGTGGTCTTTGTAATAAATGAGAAAGCTGGCCTTGAGTGAGACGTTTTGGTCATTTTCTAAT
>JAOXYD010000134.1:1263851-1277384 GCA_028565735.1 Pinacopodium congolense | reverse complement strand
ACTCAACTCAAACGGTTAATATTAATAGTAAATTTATACCTCTAACTCAAAATCTTAAATAACCATTAAAAATTTAAAACCATAAATATTAAAGACTTTTTAAGAAAACGTTCCTACTACTACTTCACCACCCCGTAAAAGGCATGACAAAAAAATAAATAAAGCCGATTCATGCTGTGGGTGTCACTGCTCCATTCAGCTTCGTATTAATGGGCACTAATTTAGTGTATTATTGGTATTATCTAAGAACAAATCTTGGTATATAAAACTACCTTGAGTTTGTCTATAGATGACAAAACAATGCTCCAAATGAAGATACTTTTATTTATTTCTTTTCCCAAAATATATATACTGTTGACAAATAAAAAATAACATGAGCTAAGATGCAATCTTTTGTTGATGACAAACTGCCATATTTTGTTGTACTTCCATTTTCGATTTTTTTTTAAATACAGAAACTAATAAAAATAATACAGAAATCAAAAAAATAATATATTAATACAGTATAAAAACTAATATATATATACAAAAATAAAAACAAAAAACAAAAATAAGAAATGATACTAAACGTGTTAGTTCATAGTTTTTAAAAAATGCATCTTCTTTACATATATTTTGTTCTATTATATTGCTAAAATAATATGGCATACCATTCCAATATCAATCTCAAGATTTCATTAAAATCAATTCTACTTTGTCATAATCAATGATTTGATAATCTATTTTAATTTACTTACAAAGCTTCTAATTTTCATACTATATTTAGAAGTGAGTCCTTTTTTTAAATTTTTGGCAAGAAATCGACCAAGAAGAAGCATTGATGAGCACATGCTTAAAAGAAACCATCTTCTCATGCAAATGCTAAAAAGCAGCATATTTTGGATGAGCAACATTATTATTATATTAGCTTCCCTTGTTTCAATGGCGAGCTTAACTATATGAATCATTAGTTAAATTATATAAAACACAACTCCTGAGCACCTATATTCAAGCCAAAGAAACGTGGTAACAATCATTAGACCTTTCTCTTCAAAGACAAGTAATGGAAGACCATGCTTCTATGTTTTTATGGCTTCTCCTCCTACTTGGTACCCTTCATTTCTTCAATGCGTCAACTACTGATAATGAAAAGGTAAAATCTCTTCTTCATACCATCTGGCCACTAATTACTAGTAAATTCATATGTTCATGTGAAACTGCTTGCAGGTATAGTGCTTTGTACACAGTTTCATTATCTGCAACTTAAACTGTAACTTTGATCATATCTTTTCTTTCTGTTTCTGATTACTAATTGAACTTGTGGAATCAGGTTTATATAGTGTACATGGGAGATCGTCCAGAAGATGATTACTCTGTATCCTCTCTTCATACCAGCATGCTAGAAGATGCACTCGGCAGGTTATTGACAGAATCTGCAGAACTTTGCTTGTCTATTCCATCTGAAACTATTCTCCATATGCGAGTTCATGCTTGATTGGCATTGGATTTTACATGGGTACTCACTTGTCTAAAATGGGTTTTATTCAACAGTGGGGGATCAGGTTCATTAATCTACAGCTACCAGAGAAGTTTCAATGGTTTTGCAGCAAAGTTGACAGATGAGCAGATGCAGAAACTGGCAGGTGGGTAGAACATATTGAGTCACTCGAATAATTAGTTTAAGAATAGAATCGATCTCTGTTTTTTAGTTTACATAGTAAGTTTGAATATGTTTTGTCAGCCATGGAAGGAGTGGTTTCTGTGTTCCCTAATGAAAAGAAACATCTTCACACAACAAGGTCTTGGAATTTCATGGGCTTCCCACAAAAAGTTAAGAGAAGCAGAGTTGAAAGCAATGTCATCATTGCAATGCTTGACTCAGGAATTTGGCCAGATTCCCAGAGTTTCAGTGATCATGGATTTGGTCCTCCTCCAAAGAAATGGAAGGGAAAATGTCAGAAGTCATCACATTTCAGCTGCAACAAGTAAGTCCTTGATATGAAAGTTGACATAAACATACATATTATAGACATAGAGTTTATTTCTGCATAATCTTGTACAACCTTTGCATTAAAATCTTGAAGATAGATTCTGTATACCTGCAGCAAAGTAATCGGAGCACGATACTACCGAAGCAATGGATCACTATTTCGTGGTGATGTTGCTTCACCATTAGATACAGAAGGGCATGGTTCTCATACTGCATCAATTGCAGCAGGAAACGTGGTTGGGAATACAAGCCTGGCAGGATTTCGCTTAGGAGTAGCACGAGGAGCAGTTCCAACTGCTCGAATTGCTGTCTACAAAGTTTGTTGGTTGGATGGTTGTTATGCTGCTGATATTCTTGCAGCATTTGATGATGCCATTGCCGATGGAGTTGATATTATCTCCATATCAATTGGAGGGGATGTTCCAAGACCATATTTTGCTGACCCGATATCCATTGGAGCTTTCCATGCAATGAAACATGGGATACTTACATCAACTTCTGCTGGCAATTTGGGTCCTAGACTTGGAAGCATCACCAATTTCTCACCTTGGTCTCTATCAGTGGCTGCTAGTACCATAGATTGGAGATTTCAGACAGCAATTAAGCTTGGTAATGGAGCAGTCTATAAGGTGAGGAAGTTGGTTGTGAGTATCATTGAGATGTTTCATCCATAATGCCTTGCAGAAGCTTGATGTTTCATTAATTCAGTCAGAAATTAACCAAACTTCATCCATTAAGTGATCTCATTTTTTCTGTACAGGGGATCTCTATAAATACTGGAGGCCTTAAGCACAAAATGCACCCTATAGTCTATGGTGGCAATGCTCCAAACATCAAGAAAGGATTCAAGGCTTCTGCTTCCAGGTAACATGGAACAGAACACCCTCATCCTAAAGGATTCAATTACCATTTCAATGTTAAGTCTGATGGTAAAAAGTCAACAATAAAAATGCAGGCACTGCTTAAGAAACTCCTTGGATAAAACCCTGGTGAAAGGGAGAATTATTGTCTGTGATTCAGCACATCAAGCAGCACCAACTGCAATGGATGCTGGAGCAGTTGGCATAATAATCCCAGGGAAACATTTCAAAGATGGAGCTCAGAATTTCCCCGTACCAGCTATCTTCTTGGGAATGAAAGATGGAACTCACCTTTTCAAATATGTAAACAGAACTAGGTACTACTCTAAGATACCAAAGTTTTATGGAGATTTAAGGTAATGCCATTAGTGTTCCACTTGCTTCATAATGATGCCTCAACAGAAAACCAACTGCAACAATATTCAGAAGCACTGAAACAAAAGATAGAAATGCCCCGCATGTAGCTTCATTTTCGTCACGGGGGCCAAATCCGATAACAAGTGATATTCTTAAGGTAAGCTGGAAAGAACATTGCCCCATGTCTAGTGTTCTGCAATCTTGTTTCTTACTTCAAACTTCTCAAACTTGTGCAGCCTGACCTAGCAGCCCCAGGGGTTGACATTTTAGCAGCATGGTCAAAAGGTACCACTGTAACAGGAATGCTGGGGGACGATAGAGTAGTTGCATACAACATAATTTCGGGAACATCAATGGCTTGTCCACATGCAACTGGGGCAGCAGCTTATGTCAAGTCAATTCACCCAAAATGGTCTCCTGCTGCTATTAAATCTGCTCTAATGACCACAGGTAACATTATGTAAAGAGCTTACCAGCTTAGGAAGGTACATTAAATAGATGTCATAACCTGAATTCATGTGAAAGTTCACATGAATTCTAATAGCTCGTTGAGGGACAGCATTCGTATTAACAGATCAAAGGCATAGAAGATTGATACAAGTAATTTAACATTTAGTAAAACAAGTAATTTGACATTTAGTATTACATATTCGAATACATCAGATGAAAGTATCAAAGCGGAGAGCATAAGCATTGGCAGAAAAGTTGCAGACTCACAAGCACATATCATCACTAGTACTAAGAACAAAATCCACTGAAATACTGAAGCCAAAACATGCACATATAAGACCTTATTCCTTTTCTTTTCTCTGGCAGCATCTTCAATGACAGAACGTAGAAGTGATGGTGTTCTTTCATATGGATCAGGACATCTAAACCCTGCAAAGGCCAGGAATCCTGGTTTAGTATATGATATTGAGGAAGATGATTATATTAAATTTCTGTGCGGCCAAGGATATAACGATCGTCAACTACAACTGGTAACTCGAGGTAGACAAAGCTGCTCTAAGGCAAACAAAATTGCAGTCTGGGACTTGAACTACCCTTCTTTTGCTTTAAGTGCACATTATGGTCAAACTGCAACCCAAACTTTCCATAGAACTGTCACAAATGTTGGACAAGCCAAGTCGAAATATAGAGTAGTTGTGAGAGCACCTAAAATGCTTGATATCATAGTTAAACCAGAAGTTCTTTCCTTCAATTCTCGTGGGGAAAAGAAGTCCTTTGTTGTTATTGTAAGAGCAAAAAAGATGAAGAAAGGAAAACCTGCCATCTCTGGTACTTTGACCTGGGATGATGGGAAGCATCAAGTGAGGAGCCCTGTTGTCGCTCATGTTACTTTCAAAACTAAATGATTCCATGAAACTCATCAGTAAGAATGAGTAGATGTCTTCTCTTCCTCGTGTAATTGGTTCTTGCTACATTCATTTTCGACCCACCACCAAGATTACTCTCCTTGTACTAAATTGTTGAAGTTTGCTCCAGTTCATTATTGAACATTTGACTTCACATTGAACTTCACTTCTCATTCCTCAGGATAACTATAAGTTAAAGTGCATTGAAGGGAATGTGACCATTGTACCAGAGTTTCTGGTATTCTTGTTTATTTTCATCTTTTCAGTGTTAGGATGGACTTTCTACAAGATCAATTGTGAAAGATAAATTACAACATCTTCAATCTTATGAACTTGCTTCACTTTAATCTTTGAGTTCTCTTTTTCTTTCCTCTTTCCCTTCTTAGTTTAATCACAATATTGTAGAAATCAAACGTTTCTAGTTGTATTTCAGATTTGTTTGATCTGGAAAAGCAAGAACTGTGATCAAGAACAAGAAAATTCAATAGCAATCACAGAAATGTTTCCAAAAGCAGGAAGAAAATAATTCTTTGGGTTGCAACTAATCTCCTAAAGGCATGATGAATTAATGGTGAATTGGATGGTTTGCTAGCATTGCAAGTATCATCTTTTTGTTGTAAATTGGAAACAATGAAGTCCATAAAGGCAAACTTGCTGAAAGATCAACCTCATCCTGGAAATGAGAAAAAAGAAAATAGAAATAAAACAGAAAAGTGGATGCCTCCAAAGTAATTTGATGAACTTGCTGCACTTTGGAACATTACACTGTAAGGAGGATCTTCCTCAATTTATTTTCCCTTAAAAAATCACATTTACAAGATATACATTTATCCTAGAGGCTTCAATATGAAACAAAAGAGTTAAGGCCACTGTTCTTTCTTTTTCTTCTCTTTTGTTTAATAACCACTGAAACCAATTGATCTGAAAACTACAACACATTTCATCTTTTGTTGAATCTTCCAATGATTCCTGAGCTTATCAGACCAAGTTATCACCTTTGCGGATGTTGATTTTGCAGAGAGGGCAAGTGGCATTCATCCGGAGCCATTTGCTGATGCATCTGCAATGAAAATGGTGGTTGCAAGGAAGGGTGTACAACTCCACTCCATCTACGTATCTAGAAAGGCAAATGCAGCATTCCTAGAAAGCAATAAATAAACGTAAGTTTCCGTGCAAGCTTCTATTTTAAGGTATGAAGACGAAAAATGTATAACTAAAAGGCTGGTGAAAAATAAAAGACAGATTAATCATGCATCAGCTGAAAAATTTTAATGGAGGAAGGGAGTCGATAGATGCTCACAGAATCCTCAGGAAGAAGAGCAATCTCATTAATAGAATTTGTGTTGCTACACCCCCCTCTTGTACCAAGCACTTCCCATTTTTGATCGTACTCCAATGCCCTGAATTGACTCCCTTGGCGGTACTTATACTTGGGAAGACTCCTGATGTCATCTTCTGATGCACCTTTTCCAATAGCAAAAGCATAAACTATTGCTGCAATTGGAATGCAAAAGGCAGCCAAGAACACGATGAATGCCACCATAATGCAAAATATTATGAAGAACACGTCAAAGGCCAAAAATACCACTGTTAACCTGCAGTAAATGAGATGTGTATCATTGATATAGCAATACGACATGAAAGTATATCTAAAGCATGTCATGGTTCAAAGCATCACATTTCTAACATGCAGTACTCACCGTTTGTTACTGAAATAGCAATATAAAATGAAAATATATCTAAAGCAACACAAGTTCACAGCATCCGATTTGAAGATAAGATTAATCTGATCAATAATCAGAAATTTTACTAATGGTTAAAATTGAGGTTTTTGGAGGTCGTAAACTCCTGAATAAAAACTTGAGGCAGCAAGAAAAAGATATCATGCGGTAAAGAATATTAGATCCAGGATTTAATGCTAAAGATATGCATCTAGCACATCAACAAAGGCAATTTCCATAGATTACACATGTATAAATCATTCATCCATCAGCTTTCACAATCGATAATGAACAAGAATAGTCGAAAAACTACTATACTCCGCAAGATCATATTCACAGTAGATTTCATCTCTCTTGCCACATGAAGAAAAGCATTATTCCTACAAGTATACAAGAACTGATTGATAACACAAGAGCATATTCTCTTGCTAAATGTCTTTCCAGAAAATGAAAAAGATTAAGAGATCAATATTTTTATGTAATGGTTTAAGAATTCAACATTATACAAGCATGTTCGTATCTATAATATAATTTATTCTGCACATATTTGAACATTGCATATACACTCCACAATCGATGCATCATTTCTGATAATTTGTTTAGGCAGTAAGAACTAAGGCACATAAACATAAAGCCGAGGGGCAGTACTATAAGCATAACAACATGATTAAAGAAGCTGAATGGAAGAGGGCAGGTTACAATCCGGTAGAACATATTCAAGCCATGAATTGCCCTTACCAATATAAACGGGGTGAATCTTGCAACAGTGCTGGACCGCCTACAACAATCCAGTAGAATCCAATCACCCACCAGATGGATGACACCATTGTATTAATAGATTCCAACCTTTTCATCATCCTGAAAAAATAAACAAAAAGTTATGAAATCACATGTTACGAAAGCTTTAAGGACATAACCTACTGAGATGCTTATCTTAGTTAGCCAGGAAACTGCTATACAAACCATCCAGCAATTCTAAGTATTAAGATTATTAATTTTCATTAATCTCCATCTGGAGGAGGAGTAGTTGATATAAAAGAAAAGTATCATATCACAAAACCTAAGATATTAAATTATGGTCTCATTCTTGTATATAAACCCCCATTTAATTTTGTTCTTAGTCAAAACGAGAATTTTACACCTTAATAATTATATTGGCCTTTGCTTAGATCAAAGAAACAAAGAGACTCAATGACCACCCAGCACAAATGTACATGCATATAACTTGAGTTAACAAGCACGAACCACATAGGCAACCATTTATGCAAGCCGGAACAAATTGAGATTGCAGATCAGTTTCACTGGCAAAGGTCAAAACTAAAAATCCAGATTTGAGATTAATCATCTTTTAATCTCCAAAATCATCTCATGCTTCATACAACCACTACCAGACACCCTTTTTTGAAATGTCATTATCATAATACATGAACTTTTACATTCTTCTATCATCAGTCAAGCAACTTCTTTTCTTAAACAGATGTATCAAAGAAAGAAGATTACAAATCATCTGGACTAAGAAATCAATTGGATGCAGTAGCTTAATTTGCAACTTTCTACTCCACAACAACATGGTATATGAGGCTATAATCTATGTAGGATATCAAGCTGAACCATAGACATAAGCACCCAACAAAAATCTCAGCAATTTCGGAGAAGCGTCACGTCCATAGCAAAGAAGCTCGAGACTTTCTATAAAAGGAGGTGTTACTGGCATCTTTCCCTTCTTTTTCCTTGTCTCTCTCAACAAAGACGAGCGCAGATACAAGCTAATAATTTCAAAACTTTTGTCTAACTAAATGGAACGTTAGCTCTCAACAATAATGTAAGTCTAATAATAATGATAGCAGTAGCAACGAACAGAACAACAGTGGCATGTTTTCGGTGAACTTTGAAAACTGGCCAACCGAACGAACCATGAAAATTTGATTGAAACCCAAAAACTAAGCTAAAATAAGAAAAAAAAAATTCCGAAAAAATGCAAAAATTTCAGAAAACAAAGACCGAGCTCCAACACCCAATAGAATTCACAAGTAGAGACAAGACTTAAAGAAAAAAGACACCAAATTGCATTATTAGCAATAACTATACCTGTTATGAATTTCACATGCTGACAACCCAACAACACCCACGCGATCACGATCATCATAATCATCTTCATCGTCGTCATGATCATGAAAGTTCTTACCTTTCCTCCTCCCCCACGTTCCACGGTCAAAACACACGAAACCCACATGCAGAAAACAATGAAAAGCATACCCAGAAACCCAAATCCTCAAAGGCATAGATGGGGTCTCTTTAAATGAGGAAAGAAGCACCATCACGGAGACCACAACAAATGCCAGGTTAAACAACACGTCAAGGACCATCACAGGCCTCGAATAGTTAAAATAACAGCAACCGTCACCTCTCCTTCTGGAACCCGTCACGCCGCTGTCGTCAACACCGCCTGATCGGTGATCAGCGCCGTCGCAGAGGAAAATTGTGTGATGGGGAAGTGGGGTTGCGGTGCTCATGGTTTGGTGGTTTAGCAGAGAATAGCTATCTCCACCATCACCATACCCACCAAGTTCAGACATTTCTGAAGAGAGAAAGAGTTGTTGGGCTGTGACTGTATGAGAGAGCTAAATGGTGAAGTGGAGTTTTTCTATGGAGAGAATAGGCCTCAATTGAGTGGGAGTTGCGAACTGTGGGAGTGGTAAGTGGGGGCTGACTTAGAAAGAAAACGATGTTACCTATGTGCTAAAATAGGTAATCGGCAATGTCTTAAATGAAAAGATGACACAAAAATTTTAAAAAAGATATTAATATTTAATAATGTTTAAAAATCTCAATAATTATAAAATTTATTATATTATG
This sequence comes from Pinacopodium congolense, assembly GCA_028565735.1. Classification (NCBI taxonomy): domain Eukaryota; kingdom Viridiplantae; phylum Streptophyta; class Magnoliopsida; order Malpighiales; family Erythroxylaceae; genus Pinacopodium; species Pinacopodium congolense. The sequence goes on along the minus strand of JAOXYD010000134.1, from coordinate 1,268,266 downwards.
AAATTTTGAAATAATGTAAAAAGTGAAATTTTAATTTTAAGATTTGATTTAAAATTTTTAAAATTAAATTTTTATAACTACTAAAATTTCTTTAAACAGAGTAAAACATTAGAATTTTTTTTTCAATTTTTATTTAATTATAAATAAATTTTATAAAAAGATTTGAATAATTTATGTGTAATTTCATTAATTTTTGTCATTAAAAATAAAATAAAATGATTTCTTTCTTTATTTTAAAATTTCTTTTATTTAAATTTTTTTTAGTTGGATGACATTTTGGTAGAATACTTGACTATTAAGAAGGTGGGGGCGACACTAATGAGTTAGAGCCTATCAGCACCTAACAAAATGGATTAAGAAAAAATTAGGGATATTAATTATTGGTAATCATGATCATCACATCTTTATCAACTACTGAGTCAGCCAATAGGTGGATTAATCGTGTGGTTGCATATTTGCATAAACCATTACCTAGCATCATTTAAAAATAAATTAAATATAGGGTTATAATAGACTTCTTATAATTAGACTTATTTTTATTTTAAAATTATTACTAATATTTGTCAATATTATAATTTTTTAATTTACATAATTGTAAAATAATATTTTAATAAAAATAAAATTTTTAATATTGCATTATTTCATGAAAAATAAGGGATTGTTTGATTGTGTTTCTATTTTTAGCTTTATATTTTTATTTTTTTAAATATAAAATCAAAAAATAGTAAAAATTTACAAATAACATTTAAATATAATATGAAAATTTAAAATAATATAAAATTTTAAAATATGTATAAAAATTGATAAAAAACGAGAATAAAAATAAAAAGATAAATTAAACTGATCTTAAATTAATATCAAACAAAATTGTAGTGCATTCAATAAACAATAACTTATAAAAAATAAAAATAAAAATGTATCTACAGTATTAAAATCTAGGTGTCTAAAGGTTGGCAGATTCTTATCAAATTATTAAATATTATACTAACATCGGTATAGAATTAAAGTATTTCATATTAGATTTAAATATTGATCTTAACTAAAAATATTGATTAATACGCGTGGTCAGTACTGTAAATACTTGTAAAAAATTAAATTTTAAAAAAATTAAATTTTTTATTTTAATTTTTTTTTAAAGTTAAATTAAAAATTACACAATATAATATATTTATAAAATATTTTATTAATTTTATAAAATTTAAAAATCAATTTATAATTTTTAAAAATTATATAAAATAGTGATATACTATTATTTTTAAAATAAATTCCACACTAATACTTGAACGATTTTAATACATTTATTCTTAGCCCACGATTGTGCATTTACATTCACAATAAAGACCCAAGAATCTACAAATTTTGAGAAATTTAGCCATTTACATAAGTCCCACTCCCACGGCCTATACGAGCCTGGACTTCCTACTCCCGTTGCAGTACCTTTCAATGATTCCTTTTTAACAGATTTTTATAACATTATTTTTATTTTTATATAGATAGAATTGCGATCATTATTCTTGGAAAATTATTAAATGCACATAATTTTTACAAAATATATATTTTAAATAAATTATTTAACAAATTAACAACTTAAATTAAATTAATCGAATTGATTTAAGTAATGGTTAAAAAGTCCAAATTTTCTCTACTATCAGTTATATTCTTCACAAATATTATTTTTAAACAGTCTATCTTATAATTTATAATCTAATCTACAACAATGAATGATATAAGGTGGAAGCCAGCTATAACTTTTGAAAATATACAACAATCATCATTGTTAACAACCTCTCATCTCTAAGTATTTGACTTTATATTCTTTAGTTCTAATAAACTATATTTTGTTCATCTAGTTCGTGTTTCATCTAGTACTTAGACGAGGTATTTAATGATTTGTTACTAAAAGATCATTATCTTGTTATATGTCAATGAACAATGAACAAATTCATCACTGGACTTTAATAGTTTAGAAATTTTAAATTATAAGTAGAAGATGCAGTTACACATGATTTGGAAATTAGTAAAATAATTTTTTTTATATAAATTTTCAAATTAAGTACATTAGAACCTCTTCTGACTTTATTTTTTATTTAATCATCATATTTTGAGAACTATTACTTACTCTCTTAATGATAAGTTTTAGCTATCACTTAAATCTCCCTATCATATTATATTAATTTTCTATCTATTTTTATTTAATATGGACATCTTAAAATTAGAATAAACAATGAAACTAACAAAAGATAACGGAACAAATTAAATGACAGGTAAATACCATTACAAGAATATATCATTGTAATTAATCCTAGTACATCCTTTGAAAAAAAAAAAACCTAGTACATCCCATTATCAAGTGCCTGTTTGTTATTATTTTTATTTTTATTTTTTCTTTTTAATATAGAAATCAAAGAAGAAAATTTGTTTATTACATTCGGTTTTAATTTTTAATTTTTAAAATTAGAAAAATAAAAAAAGAGAAATTAGGGCTTGTGTGGGTTGGTTTATGATCAATGTTTTCTATTTCTATTTTTTAAACACGAAAATTAAAAAATAGCATAGAAATAAAAAAAACAATAAAAATACTCAAAATAAACATAAAAAACGAAAACAGAAAGCTAAACAAAACATGTCTTAAGGCCTTATTTGTTGCTAATTTCTATTTTTTATTTTTGTTTCTATTTTTCTAAATACAAAAACTAAAAAAATAGTGAAGAAATTGAATAAAATACACAAATAAAATATATAAACTGAAAAAAGGTACAGAAATTAAAAAATGTATGAATATCAATTAAAACTCTCAAAAATAAGAATAGAAAACGGAAATATAAAGCTTAATAAGAATAAAAAACGAAAATAGAAAGCTTAATTAGGACTCGTTTAGTTAAACTTTTTGTTTTTGTTTTGTATATTTTTAATGAATTTTGTGTGTTTTTTAGTTTTTGTACTGTTTTTTCAGTTTTTGTACTATATTAATATTTTTTTTATTTCTATTTTTTTTTAGTTTATGTGCTTAAGAAAATAAAAAACAAAATAAAAAAAAACTAAGCCCAACTAAACAACTTCTTAACCAAATAAATCCTAAAAACTATGTTTTTTCACGTTTTGAAAATAGGGTTTTAAAATATATTTTTTATTAAATAATTAATATAATATATTAACTAGTATATATTTTTAAGGCCTATAAGATCAAAAATGTTGAATTTATTTCATATTTAATTATTACCACTAAATTAATTTTTATCATAAATTTCAACCAAACAAAATTTTGTTTTCAATTTTTTAATTACAAATATCAATAAACCAATTTTACATTTTTTTTCTTAAAAAATAAAAATAAAAACCACAATAAGAAACAAAAGCAATACCAAGCTGTTCCAAAAAATTTTAAAACATCTGATTCATTGAAACTTAAATAATAATGATATTTTTAATAGATATTATAATATTATTTTCATTTTATGTAGACAGACTTGCCATCATTTTTCTTCAAATACAAAATAGATAAATTAAATGGATGTAATATTTATAATTTATATATTCTAAATAAATTATTTAATATAACAACTTAAAATTAAGTAATATAACGAATTTAAATAATGCTTGCAATAATTTTTCTCCACTATCAATTATATGATTCACAAATATTATTTGCAAACAATCTTTCTTAATTTATAACTAATCTACAACAACAAATGATGTAAGGTGAAAACCAGCTATAATTGTAAATTGTAATATGAAACAACTCATAGCATGTAGACTAGAATTAATTATAAACATACACAATACCAACTATCATTGCTAACAACCTCTCATCTCCCAAGGACTTTACTTTTTAAAAACTAGAATATTTGACTTTGTTTTTTAAAAACTAGAATATTTGACTTTATATTCTTTAGTTCTAATAAACAAAAGATTGATTCTATATTTGGTTCATCTAGTTTGCGTTTCACCTAATACTTAGACGAGGTATATAATGATTTGTTACTAAAAGATCATTATCTTATTATATATCAATGAACAATGAACAAATTCATAACTTTAATAGTTTAGAAAAAGGATAATAGTTACACAGGTGATCAACCTATTCAAATTTTTTCAGTTAAATGATCAAGCTTTTAAAAGTTTCAATCGAGTTATTAACGTTTGAAAAGTTAATCAGTTGAGTGAAAAAAATTGACACCGTTAGTTGAACCGGCCCGACCCGACAATGCGGCACAGTCCGACCCATTCCAACCTTTTTTACTTTTTTTGGTTATTTTTTTAAACGTTAATTACCCAACTGAAAATTTTTCAAAGATTAGTCACTTAATTGAAAAAATATGAAAAGGTAAGATTAATAAACTATTTTGAAATTTTTAATAAAGATTCATCTCATAAAAGAATATTTTTACATAATATTTATAAATACAATTAAAGTA
>JAOXYD010000134.1:1252095-1263751 GCA_028565735.1 Pinacopodium congolense | reverse complement strand
CACTCAACTGATTAACTTTTCAAACGTTAATCACTCAATTGAAACTTTTAAAAATTTGATCACTTAACTGAAAAAATTCGAATAGCTTGATCACCTCCATGACTATTAACCCATAATTGTAATATGAAACAACTCATAGTATGTAGACTAGACTGAACTATAAACTTACAAAATACCAACTATCATTGTTAACAACCTCTCATCTCCCAAGTATTTGACTTTATTTTTTCAAAAAAAAGAAGTATTTGACTTTATATTCTTTACTTCTAATAATCAAAAGATTGATTCTATGTTCATCTAGTTTGTGTTTTGACTTTATATTCTTTACTTCTAATAATCAAAAGATTGATTCTATGTTCATCTAGTTTGTGTTTTACATAATACTTAGACGAGGTATACAATGAATTTTTACTAAAAGGTCAATACTTTAGAAAACTATAAGTCGAAGATACATTTACACATGATTTGAAAATTAGCAAAATATTTTTTTTGTATATAATTTCCCAAATTAAATCCATTAGAATCTCCTGATTTATTTTTTCATTTAATCATCATAATTTAGAAATTATAGTAAGATTATTTTTAGCTCTCACATAAATCTTCTATCATATTATGTTAAAATTTCATCTATTTGTTTATTCAATACAGACATCTCCAAATTATGAATAAATAAAAATACTATAAGTAATGTTAAACGACAGTCGTTTAAAGGGTTATCCTTTGTACTATTAGTTTCCATGTCAGATTATTATTATTATTATTATAAATTTTTTAATTTTTCAAAAAAACAAATTAGATGATAGGTAAATAATATTACATGAAGATATCACTATAATTAACCCTAGTGCACCAATTACCAAAATTTTATAACATTTGATTAACTGAAACTTCAAAAAATGGAATGCACAAACCAAGGAAGAATTGCTTGTGAATGAAAACTCATGTACCAGACACACAAGCCTGGTGATAGAAAAGAAGTAAACCTTTTTATTGTCTATTTATATGTAAGTTCTTTCCACATAATTATCTTGGTCTCCATTACAAGTGTTAATACATTTTTATTAGAAGGATGTAATTATCTTGGTCTCCATTACAAGTTTTAATACATTTTTATTAGAAGGATGCTCTACTGGAAGAATCAGTTCCTGTGATCCTGATATTGCTGGAGTCCAGTAAGACATCGAATGCAGTTAAAGAATATGGAGCAAGCACTGAATCCATGTTCTCCCCAACATTTCTCAGCAGACTGGAGATTGGAAACACCTGCATAAGTGAAAAAAAGAATATAAAATACCAGTGATTTCATTTGGTACATATAGATGAAGTTGTTGAAGCTATATGATCAGCTAAACACATGAATCATTTTGGCTACTGGTGACAGAACACTTAAGAGCTTTTCTCTAAATGGCATGTTCTTGGTTCGGGCGAGGAGGACTGGTGCCTGACGAATCAACTTCATTCAGCCAAGTTCAGAATTCTGATCAGGCAACATTCTGATTAATAAGTTTCCGAGAGAGCTTTCTCTAGATGGCGTGTTCTTGATTCGGACGGAACCGACAAATCAATTTCATTTAGCCAAGTTCAGAATTCTTATCAGGCAACATTCTGGTTAATGAGTTTCTAAGACATTGTTTAACTCTTCATATAACAACTAATGTTGCCCCAAGGAAACCGTAGTAGAAAGCCTAAGCATATCAGTCATGTAAGCCTCAAGATTGTAACTATGGATTCGGACTCATCACGTAAAATACCATGCCTGTTCAAGAAAAAGATTGACTATTGAATTGTAAGATACCTTTCTAGGATTCCCAAAGGAATTCTCGTCCAGAGGATTAGAAGAAGAGAGTACGGTTTTTGTTGATCCTGACATCCGTAAGGAGTTCATCCCTAATCCATCCACAGAGATCTTGAGATTCACTGCACTGCTCCCGAAATTCACAATCTGAAATTTTATTTGCTATGAGGAAAGAATTTTGACTAAAGAATTAACCGTAAAGTCCGGCATTCATCAAATTACATGATAGAGGTCAATCTGAATGTTGCTATAAGAGACCTCAAACAATGAATTCTGGCACGAGATTACTAAATTGTAACTATGGATTGACAGGCATCATGATAATGCTACAGAAAAACTGAAAATGTATAAAGTTATCCATAGAAATGATAGCTCAGCCATTTCCTGAGAGCCAAGATGATTATGTTCAATAGGAGAAGGAATGAAAAACCTTTATTTTCAGGTGATTCGCTTCATCCTTTGAGCTTTTCCAAATAATTGCAGATGCAATTAGGTTAGGGGAACTAGTTTGAAGTGTAGCATTAAGAAGAGTTGCTCCACTTGACTCTTTGAAGAAATGTTGCATCCAGTAGCTAGGGGTTCCATAAACATGTGAGGAATTGAAAACAATTGTATCAGGGTTCCACCTGCACGAAACAGCTATCAAAGTTACAACTTAATCCACGAAAAGAGATTTCATTTTTTGATGCTACGATACACTGTATTTGTTGGAGGAGAATGGCAAACATACCGCCTATCATTGGCATTCACAAAAAGTGGCGCATAGCACGCCATAGAAACAGCATCACTGTAAAAAGAAAAACAAAAGATTTCGCACTTCCCTTAATTTCAGAGCCACAAGGTGTTGACACCAGAAATGCCAAAGAAGGAGGATAAGAACCTGTTCTTTTCCAGTCCAATGGCAAATGCAGCTTCAGCAATTGCTGCCTTAAGACTTCCTGTACCAGCATCTTCTCTGCTTGTTACAGCAAACTCACTTATAAAAGCCTACAAAAAAGTGAATATCAGAACTATCCACGAGTCTAATTTGTTTCCATGAGTAGGCAATTGAGAACACAAGGTCACACCTTTGGACCAACACGTGACGTGCGATCAAATTTATGACCTTTAGCAAACATGTCGTTGGCAGATGTATATATCTATTAAATAAATCAAAGAGTGGAGAAAATGTTAGTCATGTTGTTCACCAATAATCATGTTGGCATGAACATGAAAGAAAACAGCAAAAGAGAATAAACTCCATTAATTGGAAAGGATAAATGTTGTTACGAGACGTATACATGGTAGTCATAGTAATCTGCAGGGTGGTCCAAAGGATTAGAAGAGCCGTCACAATTTGAGATCATTTGGATGTCCGGATACGCTTTTCTTATAGCATCATAGAACTTGAGGTAATTTCCTGATCAACAAAAAATATATAAATTAGAGTTCACATGAAACTTTGATGTTCCAGAAACTAAAGGACAGAAATACCAGATGAACTTGTGGGCTTTTTTTTTTTTTTCCCCATCTCTGTTTTACCACAGAACGATGCCGGCTTACAATATAATCAAGTGTTTACAGCACAGCAAATAGAAACTTTACAATTTCAATAACAGATTAATCGATGCCCATGAACTTAATTTTATAAAGCACTCCATAATGTTTTGCAAATGGAATGCATGAACTTACATGCCACATGAAGATATACCCTCCACACAATTACAAACATTATAACTTATAATAGTTGAAAAATGGTTTAGTTTGAAGTTCATGCATGTCTGATAGAGACTTAAAGCAACACTCATAGACACAGAATACTGCGTGCCTAAGTGCCTAGATCTGTTTACATTAAAAAGGTAATCAATTAGGACCCAAATAGTATTCAAACCTCTGTAGTTCTTCTTGCCGCAGTCTTCATTTCCGATAGCAACATATCTCAAGTCAAAAGGCTCTGGATGTCCCATTGCAGCTCGTACAGAACCCCATGTAGAATTGGAATCACCCAGTGCAAACTCAAGACCATCAAGGGCTTCCTGCATTAAGGCAAGCGTTGTAACAGCAAGTATAATTTGAAAATTGTTAGAGATTCTTATTATTTCAATTAGACATTACATATTAGGAAACTGAAAACTTCAATGATGGATGTTTCTAAAACTGAAGAATCTGTATAGTGTCCAACTCTACATAGATTGAAATGAACTATATGGGTTTAATAAAAAGAAACGGGTGCACTAAATTGAAGCATCCATACCACAACTTAAAAGGAGTGCTGGAGATTCTTACAGTGTCTAATAGATCTCCTATACTGGAAACTAACATGAACATAATACAGTTCATGTCACTCTAGTTACAACCTCGCTCTTCTACATAAATATATTAGAGGCTTTTAGCATCAATCGATTTGCCTTGCTATTTTAGGATATGAATGGAGCAAACAATATGGATATGTAAGAAATACTTATCAACAACATGTCAATTGTTTAAAGACTGTACAACATGTGACTTGTTTAAATACTGTGATAATATGAAACCTTTTATATGGACTAAACCAATAGGCATATACAGATACAGCATAAGGAACTCAATGCATCAAATGTGCAGGTAGAATGAGTAAGATCCAAGTTGAGGTTCCTCAAATAACTATCCTTAGCACTTTTTTCTTGCTTCAGATATTATTCCATGATATCATTCTCTCTCTCTCTCTCTCTATATATATATACATACACATTGGAACCTAGAGATATGCCATAGATCATATACAGAACAGGTTAAAGTAAATTGCAAAACATAAGCACAAACTCAGTCAGAATGATCAGATCTGATTGGATTGCACTTATGATATGCCACCTGAAATTAGTTGCTTTTAGCTTTTTGTTGACCTTATATCATGCAAACAGAGAGTAATTAGCAAACTTACCTGTACAAAAGGCATGACATTGGATGAATCAACTTCATCATGATGGCTGATTCCTGACAATTTTATTAAGCCAAAAGGAGATAATTTATTAGACAAGTTGAACAATATAAGACAAGCTGAACAATATAATCTTAAAACAACTACACTAACAATACCATTGTTGAACACCCATACTGGAAATGCACCAAGATCTTCCGCTAGCTGCATAAATAATTTCATTTAGTTGAGCAAAAAAATCAAGTCTTTCAAATTCTGAAGAACATTGCATCATCCTCCCCCTGCAGGAGAATAAATGATACATACTTGAAGAAAGTCAAAATAACCCATCGCATCATCAGTCCAATAAATCCAAACATCACCAAAGTGCCCAGGTCTCTCTTCCCATGGTCCAACTGTTTCTTTCCAACGAAACGCATTTCTGAGCCAGTCACCTTCAACGAAACAGCCACCTAAAACAAGATTATAAGGTTACTTCAACGTCAGTTTAAATCAAGATGCACTGAAATTTTTGGATGTTGATATTAACATGTCTTCTAAAAAGGAATGTGCTCAAGTGAAATAAATACTGCTGTGATGTGAAAATGATTTGGTAGCGTTGATTAATTTGCACTAGCACATGGAAAAGATGGGGAAAATAAGAATCAGTGCAAAATTATTAGTATTTATCTCAGGCAGTGCTCTATTTTCACTTCAGGAGAAAAATTACTTGACTATATGATTTTATGCCTATTAGCCAGCAAATTCTTTCCCTAATATTGGTGATTATAGATCGTTGGTCCTTGTTAAAGGCTAGTCTTTTGGGTGGAATGGACCCTTGGGCTCACACCTTTATCGTGGTATTAGAGCCCAGTTGTCTTGATGGTTTGGGGCGGCACCTAGTTTTGTCCCTTTGCCCAATATGCCCATCACATGTCCAGCCCGGCTTTGGACTGAGGGGAGTGTGTCAAGAATCTCACATCAAACAAGTATGAGTGTAATGGGCTATTTATAAAGAATGTGCAAAACTTCCCTCTTAAGCTAGCTTTTGGGGTGAGTTAGATACTTTAATATGGTATCAGAGCCATGTTTCATTAGAGTATTTTGTTTCTGATTATGCCTAGTGAGCATTATCAGTTTTGGTTGCTCTGTAGAGTCCTTAACAGATCAAACAAAAGGGGAGAACTGTCAGAAACACAAGGATGTAAAGTGGCCAACAATAAAAGCCAAATCCTAGCCATAATCAGTAGGTCAAAAATAAAAAATGAGACCCCACAGCGGTGGCAACAGAACTCAAGATGGAAACTGAAAATAAGAATGCAACATGATTTAAAAAATCTCCATTTATAGGTAAATGTCCATACCTGGAAATCTAACAAATCTAGGTTTCATATCTACAAGCATTTCAACAAGATCACTTCGGAAACCATGCCCCTGTGTAGATTATATGAACAGAGCTTTTCAGTATATGAAACCTATGAACCATGTTTAAAATTATTTGTCTCAATTCAGTATCTGCAGAACAACATTTCTTGTGTATTTATTCAGAATTCTGGTTCAAAATTGGCAAATCTGGTCCTTTTAAACATGGTGGCACATAGTTGTCTTCAAATACAAAATTAGAACGTTGACCTATTTATTGTGATTGAAACTATGAAACTTCTGTTGATAATCATTAATGATTCATAGTAGGTTAAAAGATATCCTTCATCAAGTCATTTCTTGCATTTATTCCTCATCTTGAGGTAGTTTCATTTCCTTTTTTTTCCACTTATCAGGAGAGGAAAAAGCCATCAATTAATAAGATAAATTGGACAGAATTTGAAGGGGTGTAGATGGAGTGAAGTGTATCAACCAAAAGTTTCTCGGTATGTCTTCCATCTACCCAATCAAGATAACTTTTAATTTTTTGGAAAAAATGTAGTTGTATGAAAGTAGTATGATATTCCAAGACACTTTCCTGATAGCAACTTTAACAGATCCAAGCTCATTCTCATGCTCCACTAACAATATATAAGGTAAGCTAAAATGCAACATTGAAACTCTTCTCAGATAGTACATCTAAAGAAAAATAAACCTAATGAACCTCAGAAACAAAGAGATATTGATGTTGACAACTTCAGTATATGGAACAGGAAAAGAACTAGTTAAAGTGAGATATGGTAATTATTGACACAAGGAGAGAAAAAGTAATAAATACAATCAAAATATTATATCGCATTTGTCAGAATCAGCTCAAAAAAAAAGAAAAAAAAGGAAGTACCTTATATGTGTCCAATGGCATGGCTGAGACTTGATCAAACCATATCACTCCTTGTTTTGATGTTGTCAATTGAAGTCTTGAATTGTGATTTGAGATTTCAGCTTTCAATAGAACCTCAACCTTCGTCCACTTTGAAACATCAGCTGCAGCAGCTCTGAAAGGAAAGCATGAAAAGCATGAACTCTGGTCTTGCATTCACTGAAAGGTTACCAGCACAATCAGAAATCACTTTAAATTGGCCTTACACAACGTTGCCAGTAGCCAACATCTGCAATCCATCTGAACTTGTCAATGATACAGATACATCGATGAATCCCAATGAACGAACGTAAAGAACAACTTTATAGGTCTTCCCTTGTTCAATGTTCTGAAAAACAAAAGAAAATAAGTAAATAAAATTTCAAAAGAACGCAAGTACATTGTGACAGAAACGCAAAAGCACATAAAGTATTTTGATGAATTTATTGCTTGTATGTTAAGGCCTTGTTTAGTTGGGTTTCTGTTTTTGGTTTTCGTTTCTTGTTTTTCTAAATACAGAAACAAACTAAAAAAAAAAAAACAGTACAGAAACCCAATACAAAAATACAAAAACTACAACTAACAACCCAATTAAACGTGCCATAAGATTATTCAGTAGTATAGACATTAAGATGGCACAATATTCTAATCAGTAGTCTGACTGCCACGTCACTCAAAAAGAAAAAAAAAAGAAAAAAATAGAAAATGCAAAAGATTAACTTCAAAATAGGACAATAATTTCTCACCATGCCCCAGTATCCTGGATTATAGATGCCAACCCCACCATCTGGGCAAATATTATTGCCTTTGTTATCACAGAGCACATCTAATCTAACAGCGACTTTATTACGTTCAAAACAGGAGGAACGGTCAGTTGATACAATGATGGATGAGTCATCACCAATTTTAGACCAAGGGGCAATATTCGAGGGCGTATTGGGTCCTCCAGCTTCAAACCCTGGAATTGAAAAAGGTAAAAGGAAAGAGTTTAGGAATCCCCAGTTTGAGATTAGCCTACAAATATTAGGAGTGGAAGACTGGGAACTCCTAAATGGAAATTAAAAACACAAACTGTGATTTGAAAATCTCCATTTAGATTTACCCGGAAACCATTTGGATTTTGATTCTGCAATCCAACAATTTAGCCTCATGCTATTCAATATGTATAGAGAGCTCATAGCATCTACAATCTGATAAATTCTTTGTAGCAAAAATCAACAGATCAACCTTTCTTTTCAATCAAGGGAATCTTACCTCGATTGCTGACAAGCTCTGCCCATACTCCACCAGCTCCAGCATGATTTATCTCCTGAAGAAAATCCACTCTGATATCAAGCTAACTTTCCACAATCATCGTCTTTATACTAGAGTGAATTTCATTCATGGCATTAAAAAATACTATTAAGTTGATATTTTGTTTCAATAGACATAAATCTAAATCCCCTCAATGTTAATCAATAGAGTTGAAATTTTGATGCAGTCTAGTCAAGGAAAATTCAAAGAACTCATCAGTGCAACAAAGGTTGCTCTGCCCAAATCCGCTTCATTACATGTATTTGTGAAACACTGCATACATCAAAGTGAATTTAGAAACATGAACATAAAAATGAAGGAAAATAATAGCATATTCTGCATTTGTGGCATTAAGGAAGACCAGGAAGATAGAAATGACAGCAAACATACAGCATATAGGAAAAGAAGAAAAACCAACTACACAGTAAAGGAAATGCATTGAATGCAAGTGAAAAACTAACCTCAAAGAATATCCCAAAGAGCGTTTCGGGTATTGGACGACCCTCAGAAGCATTAATGATCAACTGTGCAGTCTGGTTTGCTTCAAGCCCCTCAGCACAACATCGATATACAAAAGAAAAGCCAATGAAGACGCAGAACAGGATAACACTGCAAGAGGTCCTGAAAGAAGCCATCTTTCGCTCGTCCACTCACCGTATCCAACAACAGCAGGACCTGCTTTATAGAAACCATAAAGAGGCTCATTCAGTTGCATTTTGATGGATCAAAACAGAAAGGAAGATAAACAAAAAGTGTAAACAAATCTAAGTAAGTCTACACAGATAAAAAGGAAATCGATTCAGTTCTATTATTAGTTAGACCAACAAAGAAGCTGATATAAAGTCTTAAAGTGAAAACGGTCTGTCCTGCAGACCATGTCACACTGTACACAAAAAGAAAGTAGTCGATGAGCCACCAATCGTTGCATCACACCAATCGGACGGACTCCCACGTGAATAACACCAAAACTAACGTCAAGATTGTAAATTGAACGCCTGGGCTAGTTTCTCGATCCCACTTAATAAAGTTCAAAACTTTAGTGCAAAAACTGATCATCATCGTTACAAAAATCAGAGGCATAACAGAAACTACAACCCAGAAGGAGGATTGAATTAAAACCAAAAAGAATGGTCGAATTACTCGATAAAGTTCAAAACTTTAGAGCAAAAATTGATCATCATCATTACCAAAATCACAGTGGCATCACAGAAACAACAACCCAGAAGGAGGATTGAAATAAAACCAAAAAGAACTGTCAAAGACACGAGCTTTAAGGATCAGAAGTTACCTGGGACACAGACCAAAGTGGGGTTTCAGTTCTTTGGAGACATCCAAGCAAATGATTGAGTTACAGGAAGTGAAGTCTTTGCTGGGTTAGCGGTTGACTGACTGGTTGGCTCTTGTATTTATTGTGGTTGGGAGAGGCACCTGTCGACGTCACAAGGACGGAGCATTTTCTTCCACTCTTAAGGAAATTGCTTCGCTTCCACGTCAACATTATCTGGTTGTGGATTGCAAGAAATTATTGCCACTTTGTTCAAGCCTTCTTTAGACCGGTATCTTCACTGTTCATAATCCAAAGTGGGTTCGAGTTTTTATATTAAATCTATCAACCATATCAAACCATATGAACAATATGATCCCAAGGATTGGATACCATTGAATTTGTCCAACAATGATCTTGAACTAGACGATCATTTCTTGATGATACACTAAAGTACAGGGAAAATTCAGACTGAAACATGGTTTTCTTTTCTTTTTCTTTTTTTGCCATACATCACATTCTAAGGATGTAGAAGATCGATGAATGAATTATTTCATATGACTTTTCAAAAAAATTTTGAAGTTCATTTTCAAGGTTGGATTACCTACTAAATGACTAGAGGGTATTAGATATCATTGTTTATACATAAAAGGTAAAGCAAAATGGTTAAGCAGAAGCATCCATCGGTTGTTGACTCAAGTAGATTGAGTACAGCAACTGATATGAGGTTTTTTACAAGATAAACATTTGCCCCATTTATGGATTTTCATGTTCAAGAAGACAAAGAAGATTGATTTCTATGACACCAGCCGTTTACTCCAAGGCAAAGCTTAAATCCATCTCTTTTCTTTTTCTATATGATTTGTCTGTTGTTCTTATCCAAACCAGAAAAAATGACTTCTGTTCTTCCTAACTAGAGTTTCCTTAACCATACCTTATCTCAAGTGACGACAAAGTAAGAGTTAAGTGTTAAAATAGAACAAATGCTTGAGCTGGACTTTTTTGTTTTTTGTGAGCAAAATAGTCATTTTGATTGATAAGACGAGTTGCTAAAAGTTAAAGATTCGCTCATTTTAAACATTAATGTATGAAATACTCTATCCGTACTAAATTTACTTTTAAAATAATATTATATGAGTATTAGTTAATGTTAATATTATTTTAAATAATTTTTTAAAATTATAAATTAAAATTTAAAATTTATCAAATTATCTATAAATACATTATCTTATGTAAACTGTAACTTAACTTTAAACTTAAAAATATCAAAATATAAAAAAAATTTTAAAATTTTTTTAAATACTAACTTATACTAATCAGTGTTATGCGTATAGACCAATACCTTAAATTTTTTATAAAATACTTCAATTTCATATTGATTTCGAATTGATACTAACCAGTAAGTACGGTTGGTATTGAACATTTTGTTAAAAATGTCATTCTAATTTATTAAAAATATCTCAATGACTAATTCAGATAAATTAAATTTAAGTCAAATTATTTTAATTGTTTAATTGTTATGTATATATCAAATTTTAATAATTACTTTTATTAAAATAAGTGGATAAAAATGAGTAGAAATTATATATTTTTATATAACTTAAAACGATAAAATTTTCTAAAATATTTAAAACTATTAAATTTTTATATCTCATCCTTATCCTTATTACGAATCTACAGTAAAAATTGGTCCCTACGAAATTTGGTCTCCAAATAATCAATGGTGCATTAAATGTGTGTAGAAGTCAAGACTATTATTTACATGGTATAAGTCAATGTGCCTCGTACCTTTTTTTCAAGCCCAATAAAATATGAAATATAAGAAAGAAAATTATTTCAACTCCTTTGGCTCACATTAATTAACCTGAAAGGACAATCACATTAATTAATTAAATACATCAAGTGGCCTACCAAACAATGTGTTGAGTTTCGTACCGTACCGGCTGGAAAACGGTACGAAAATGTTAATACCGGTACCGGATTCAAATACCGGTCGGTACCGGTGGTACCGGTCGGTACCGGTCAATACCGGCCGGTACCGGTCACCGGAAAAAAATAATTAAAAAAAAAATTTAATTTTTTTTAAAAAAAAATTTTTAAGAAAAATTTTATATTTTGGTCTTTTTAATTTTAAAGTTATGTTAAAAA
>JAOXYD010000134.1:1226697-1241707 GCA_028565735.1 Pinacopodium congolense | reverse complement strand
ATTATTTCAAAAAATTAATTAAACATATTCTTATTTAGAATTTAGAGTTTGAGAAATGACAAACAAATTTTTTTATTAATACATATATGAAACTTCATATAACCCGACGGGTCAACCCATGTTGACCCAACCTGAATTTGACCTAACTCGAACTCTACCAGACTTGAAATTGACCCGACCTGAAATTGACTCGAACCGAAATTAACCCAACCTGAACCCGAATTGGTGTTAACCCGAAATGACAAGAACCCGAACCGACCTGACCCAGCCCGAACCCGATTTGAACCCGAATTGGTGTTAACTCGAAATGATCCGAACAAAAAATGACCCAACTCAAACTCGACCTGACCCACCCGATTGACATCCCTTGCAAGTCATACGTAAACCATATCTTGACGCATCTGAAGGTGGAGAAGTTTCATTAAAATGTAATTATATAAACATTCTTATCGAGATAGCAAACATTGTAGGGCATATGCATTTTCTTGTCTTCTTTTTAGACACTTTAACAAAATTTTGATCATGTCTAGTTATTATCCATGAAGTCATTATTTCTTATAAAATAAGTTACTATGTTCTAATAGTAAAAAGTCAAAAATAATTAAAAAAAATTAAACAAGGAGATAAAATGTGGTCAATCAATTTTGTTACTATGTGCTAACAGAAGCTCAAATGGATATATTACATATGTGATCCAAGAACGTCTGAGTGGTTCACATGAACGAAACCGGAGCAAAAACCTTGGAAGTTCATATTCACACGAGAAAGGATCAGAAAACTGATTTTGGAACCCAATCCCAATACACAAACCATCTCTATAATATTGGAAGTGATTTACATCACATATCCTTACATCTGTTATAACCTACTATCCTAACATTAGCGGCTACACACCCAAAATCTTAAAAGATATAAAAAACTGAGACTTGGAAGTTGAACACACACACAATTATCATGAGCGATGACAATTTCTGATCAGAAGACAACAAAAATAAATAGATGACAATAATAATCACACTCATTCACACAGTATACACAATCACAAAACAGGGAAGTACAGCCCTAGGATTGAAGACCACAAGTTCCTCGTCGTCCAACCTGGAATGGACCCCACTGCCTCCTCTTCCCACTACGGAATCGAATCCACCGTCCTCCTTGTTGATGTCCTCCTCCAACTCAGACCCGATCCGACCTGCCACGACCCGACATACCATTATAGCTCTTTTCACATTCATAAACTTGAATTCGTCTTCAATCTCCTCAGGGATCGACAGATGTGCTCTCCAACTGGTGGAAAGTGTAGGAATTCCATCAAGTTTTGGAGAGAAGCCTGAGTTGATTATCCCACAAACGCTGCAGTATTGCTGGTTGCAGGTGCCAGAATTCCCATTCAGTCCCAACTCACACATAAACGTCGAACAGTAAAATCTCAAGAGCTCATTACCATCAGCTATGCACCTCTCGTCTCTTCTCCCAAATGCACCGTTTCTGGCAGCTTTTGCTTTCACGAACTCTCTGTACTCCTCAAATCTCGACAGTATCTTAGGACTGTTATGGATCTTCAGAATCCTATGGATTTCAGGACTCTTTTCCTTACAAGACCAACCCGTCTTAAATATGATATGGACTATGTTTTTTCCTGCATCTCCATCTAAAAGCTCTGACACAGCATGTTTGATCGCTTGGTGTTCTTCGAGAAGCTGAGGTTTTTGGAAAATCTCACCGCAAGCTGTGCACGGGAAAATATCATTTCGTAAAGGGAAAAACTGAGTATCGACTGAGATATCAGATTCTTGGCATGACTCAGATGGCTTATTATTCGGAGGATCAGATAAATCGGTTTCGGGCGGGATCATACAAACCAAAGATTTCTGGGACGATCTTGCAGAGGTTAAAGTAGGTGTTGTCGGGTGAGTCTGAATGTTCTTCTTACATATTTTTCCAGAGAAAACACTTTTGAGATAGGACCAAGACGAAGCAACGAGTTTGGGAGGTTTTATGCGAGATTGAGAAGATTTTGGAGAGAAAGGACCAGAATTAGCTTTGCGATTCCTGGTTGATGGGTGTCCTCTTTCCGAGAAAATGAAGCAACCAAGGTGAAGAAAGAGGATGAGAATAGAAAGGAAGTTGTTGAACAATGCTCTTATGCTTGCCATGAATGGGATTTTGGCAGCTGGATAGATCAAGCTCTCCTTGTTCAGGTCATCGAAGAGTCGACGTATAGACGGGAACAAGGACTTGTGGAGAAAATGATAGTTGATGATGATGGAGAGAGGGAGAAAGGAAAAGAAGGAGAACGTAAAGGAAGCTGACGTAGAGTTGGGGCACAGAAGAACAAAAGCTATAAGAGTTGGTGGAAGGCAACTAATTACATAGCGTTGGATATGTATTTTACCTTATGAATTTAACGTGATAATTTCTCGTCCATTGTAAATCTCGACGAGAATGTGTGTGTCCAGAAGCGTAAATTCTGAATCCTATGCGAGTGTTGGAAGTTGCTTAAAATAACTTTCAACAGAAAGTAAAAACACAGCTGCCCTATTCTCTCTCGGCCAGTCCCATAGCTACCCTTCTACGTTCCTAGTTTATTGTGTCAGTGAAGCAAACTATTGGAACGGGACTTCATGAGTTAACTATCATGTCAGTCAAAAAAGATTCTGTAAAACTTCTTTGTTTCCATAAGAAATGTAAAGGAGAAACATGTAAGGTAAAGTCCATGGCAAATTCTGTTGGTAAAGGTAAAACCCTGAAAGGCATCTAATTCCAGTTGGTCCTTTTTTAATTTAATAATCCGGCTTAAGAGTAATACTTATAGTTCTATTAGTACACTTTTTTAATGACTCGAAAATTTTTATTTCGTTTCACCATTCTAACTATGACATGCAAGAATTAAAAAAAAAAAACCTATGACAAGCAAGAACACAAGGATTAGTCAACATTAGTTACTAATGAGTTCTCTGTCTCTCTTTTATTTTTTTTATTTTTTATTTTTTTCATAGTACCGTGACCAGAGTGATCAAATCAAAACATTAAGCTAATAGTACAAGTAATATTTATTAACATGGTACTAATATAATAGTTAATGCACCACTTATATTCAATATCATACATTAGTAAAATTTGCATTTACATAGGCAAGAGAGTCCCAATTTCTGTTACCTAATAAACGATCGAACGATTATTTGGTAGGTATGCTTTCTTACACATGTAAATTGGAAGAAGAAAGTACAAGATTCTTTGCCTCTTGCTTCACTAATACCCATAGTAATAACAAATAACTGGGCTACGAAATTTATATTTTCTTAGGAATATAACAAGCAGGCATGATGGATTTGACATTTGGAATCTCAGAGCAATCTCATAACAACATTTAATCTGAGAGAATAATGTCATTCAGTACTGGAATGCCTGCATAAGAAATGATCGCGCGCCCTTCACACGAGGAGGGATACTGTTTAAGCGGTCATTGAGGCATCCAAATTATTGTTACTTCTTTTCTCTCCTAGTTAGTTCCCCTTCTCTCAAGGAGAATCCAATGCCTGTACTGCTGCCATTTATGATCCTTTTTTCATGTTTTTGGCTTATTTGGAACTTGTATGACATGTAGCACATGCTATTTTGTCGAGTTGCTTATAACTGGGAATGGTTCAAGTGCAAAATGGAGCAATTTACATGTCATATACAATACGTCTTTAGCTGAAATTGTTTATTATATAAGTTGTCTACATAAAGGAAAATAATATATATTCATTTGACAACATTTATAATTATCATATGTATTATATATTAAAAATACTCTTAGATATTATTTATTATTTATCGACATATAGATTCGCAATCCTTAGGAGAAGGAATGAATAGCCTCGTTCAAAACCTATTCCAAAGATTCCTTTAATCTGTGCGCTGGGGAAGCAATTTCAACGAAAATAATTATTCATAGCTTCTAGTGCTCGTTGCTAAGAGTTAGGGTGCACGTACAAACGTTGCTTTTTGGAGTTGCCAGGAATCAAAATCAATGCAAATTTGATTGCCTAGAAGTCTACCTCAACTTGGTGTCTGATCAATTTGGTAGATGTATTGATATAGTTGGTGTTGTTAAAGAGCCACTTTCATCCATGCCTTTGAGCAACCCTAAATCGATGGGAACGGAAGGGAGTAAGGCTTCTTCGTGCTTGGATGGATTTTAATTGGTTGGAGTAGACTGGTGTGATCGTCTACAAGATTCAGTTTTTCAACATTTAGCACAATTTTGTTTAAAATGATTGTTTGAGTTAAAGTAATTTCACAATATATGAACAAGCCAAATTCTGAATCAAGTAAAATCTGACCTTCATTTAGGTGCAAAGAAAATTACTTCATTAACAATTATACTTCAATATGCAAAATGTGCTCCTTATTCATTTACAATGAGAAGTCAACTATAGCTAACTACAAAAGAACTGTCAATTGCCATTTCACTTACAATTGTTAATGACTTTGTTTTAATGCTTTTAAAGTCTATTAATGATTGCTTTGCGGCATAGTTTACATCCCTCCCTCTCTCTCAAATCGAAGCTAAGTGAAGATTCACTAAGTCCAACTTGGATAAAAGGAACAAGAATAGAGTAGTAGCAAGGGGTTTGGTTAGAATGTTAGCAACCTGATGTTTGGAAGCCATATGTTGAGGAGCAATGAAGCTAGATTTATATTAATCTCAATCTAGATGATAGTCGTGCTCAAGTGTTTGGTGCGTTTATGAAATACGAGATTGGTGGTAATGAGTAAAGCGGCATAATTATTACACAAAAAGGGAATTGAAATAGTAACTAGAATATGAAAATCATAAAGGAGATAGGAAATTCATTGAAATTCACAAACAATTGACGCCATGCTACGGTACTTTGGTTCAGTAAAAGATCGAGAGACCATAGATTGCTTCTTGATCTTCTATGAGATGAAGAAGAACTGAGGAAGATGCAGTAACTAGTCAAGAAATATTTGGTATTGGTGCAGGAGGCCTAGTCTACATCAAGGAAGGCAAATAACTAGAAAATGTTATTAAATGGAAAGAACAAACCTTTTAAAGGATTGAATTTATGATATGTAGTAGATACAGAGCTGAATCCCAATGCAATTGACATGAGTGTTAAATAAATTGACTAAGTTGTTGAACAACATAGGAGATATCAAGTATGGTAAAGCCAAAATACAACAAACAATCAATAAGCCAATGATAAGGCTTTGGATCATGCAAGCATTAGCAGTACATTTGATACCTTTGGGAAAGAGAGTGGTAGAAGGCTTTGTATCCTTCAACCCAACATCATGAATAAAATCCAGAGCATACTTACATTGAGGAACTTTGAATTAAGATAGCCATACATTAGGTTGCACAAAAAAACGGTTTGTTTATCAATTCAAAGTTTAAAAAGGTCCGTTGAGCGCCCCAAAACTATGTCATAATAGATCCAAACACTTGCCCTTGAGCAGTGCATA
The DNA here is from genome assembly GCA_028565735.1 of Pinacopodium congolense. NCBI lineage: Eukaryota > Viridiplantae > Streptophyta > Magnoliopsida > Malpighiales > Erythroxylaceae > Pinacopodium > Pinacopodium congolense. Next base: position 1,236,232 of record JAOXYD010000134.1, on the reverse strand, counting down.
AATCCTTTGAATCCGGTACCAACAGGTATCGTAACCCTAAAACAACGTTTTCTTTTAGGCCTTTCAACCAATCAATACAACCACAAAGAGTAGTACCTTATAGATACGAAGCAATTTCTAAACCTAGGAAATATTTAACTAGACTAAGACCTTTAGTTGGAAAGTGAGTGTGTAAGAAAGCTTTCACAGCTTCAATTTCAATAGGTATAAGAACAATGATTAAAACATCATCATCAGAAACTAGTAAAGTTATGTAGAAGTTTCGGATGATTTAGTAAATAAGCAATGATTATGTTTAGATTGAACCAAACCATAGAGTTGAAGGTGAGTGGTGAACTCATGATTTCATTGATGAAAGGCCTATTTCAGACCATATAGCGAGCATTTAAGCTTGCAAACTTGGCCATCTTTGGCCTTATGATAATCATATGGGGTTAACATATATGCCTTTTTATCGATAAATATATGTAAGAAGGCATCATTTATGTCAAGCTGACATAAAGGCTAAGAATAAGAAGAAGTAATGACTAATAAAAGTCTAACAGTCACTAACTTATCCATAGGATAAAAACTCCTAGTATAATCCACTCCTTCTATTTAATTGTAGCATTTGGCTACCAATCTTTCTTTATACCTTTCATTTGATTCATCTAGCTTAAATTTGAGTTTGTATACCCATTTAGTCCCAATAGCTTTTTTGTTGGTTCGGAGAGAAGTTAATTCCCAAGTCTAATTGCGTTAAGTTGATAATTCTTGTTCTATAGCCTTAATCTAATTAGGATTGTTCTTGACTTGGGCATAAGTTTTTGGTTCCTAGACAACAAAAAAATTAGCCAAGAAAGACAAGTTTGCAAGTTTTAAACATGCATTAAAGATAAGTGCATGATTTTGAGGTGAATGAAAAGGAAATTCAAAACAGTCAATCAAATTTGCAATATCAAAACTTTTATGAACAATGGAAGTACATATAAAGTCTTTCAACCAAGATGGTTTCTAACTAATTATATCACTTCTATGAAATTAAGGAGTATAAGATGAAGAGATAGTACCAGTGTCTGGATTATGCTAAGGAACATTAGAAACAAAATATGTGAATCAGTGACAATAGGTAATATAATTCCAAAATCGTCCCCAGACTTGACTTTGTAAAGGAATGTTGTTTTATGGAATATAACATCTTGTGAAATGAAAACATTAAGAGAATCAAGATCAAAAACTTTAGACGCCTTCTGCCCAAGATTGTAACCAATAAACATAAACCTATAAACTCTTTGAACAAACTTATTTTTGTGTAGTGCAATAATTGTAGCAAAGAAAAGAAATCAAATTCCTTGAGAGCATTATAATTCAGAGGTTAACCATACACCAGTTCATAAGGAGTTTTCCAATTTAAGATAGATGAAGGAAGATAAAGGAAGTCGATTGATTATATGGGTAGCTATTAATATAGACTCTCACTAAAATGTCCTAAGCAAATAGGTTTGAAACATCAATGCCCTATCAACCTATAACAAATGTTTGTGTTTCCTTACCATCACTCCATTCTATTGTGGAATGTAGATACATGACTTCTGATGCATGATACATAACTGGTGGAATAAACATTTTCATGTTTCACTTAAAAACTTAGGGGCCGTTTGATATCACTTCTGTTTCTTCATTTTTTTTATTTTTATTTCTTATTTTTGTGTTTCTGTTTTTCTTATGAAAAAAAAAACGAAAACATGTTTGGTTGATATTTGTAATAAAAAAACAACAACAACGTGTTTGGTTGAGATTTATAAAAAAAAAATTTAATATTGATAGTCCAATATGAAATAAATTTAAATTATTTGACTAAAAAACTCTTATACACCTTAAAAATATATTATTAGTTAATAAATTGTATTCATTATTCAATGTTAAAAAAATCTGTTTATAAAATATGTTTTCAAAATACAGAAAAATATCATTTTATTGTTTCTCTATTTCTGTTTATATTTCTCTGATTTTAAAAACAGAAAACATAAACAGAATACAAGCAAACACATTTTTTTCCTCTATTTCTCTGTTTTTTAAAAACAAAAATAGAAAACAAAAAATATAAACACAAACAAACAGGCCTTAGTGACTACACTACAAATGTTGAGAAAAATATATATTCTTTTTGGCCAAGACTATTCCTACCTATAGGATAGTTATTTGTTTGTTTTTTTTTTTGTGTTATAATGGGATTGGTATTCGTGACTCATTACTGGAGATAAAATCAATAAATATTTGGGATGAAGTTTAATATTCAACAAATATTTTTCTGCTACAATCGACAACAAATTATTAGTAAAATTATGGATGCAATTTTACTATATATATATATATATGAGACATATTAATTTATCATGTAATTTATTCAAAATATGTGATTTATAAATGATTTATGTATTTAAGAGTTAAAAAGATTGCAAAATTTTTTTATTTTAAAAATTTTAAAATTTTCATCTAAAAGTCTATTTTTCTTATTTATTTTATAAAATAAATTATAATCCATTCTTATTGTCGCTGTCAATATATAACTTAGAAGTTATAAAAAATAAATGGAATGTAGTAATAACTTTTTTTTTTCATGATTACGAATTGAAAATTTGGTATGAAAATAGTGGGTAATTTTTTTTTGACAATTATATTAAGAGCCAATATTGATTTTTTTTTCTTTTTATGGGTTGATAAAATGTAGAGTACATGTTATGTTTTAGTTTTTTTATTGTTAAATACAAAAATTAAAAACTTAATAATGACAACATATTAATATTGCATAAAAACTGAAAAAAATAATATAAAAATAAAAAATATCACACAAAAATTAATATGAAAATACAAAAACTACATCTAAAAATTATAACAAAATGAACCTTAATTTTGTTTGGCCGTTAGTACAACGTTGTTCCTGGTTGCATAAGAACTAAAAGAGAATCGAAAACTATAAAAGCCGCGTAAAAGCCGGAGGGGTGGTGAAACTGAAGCATTGGTCTAACAAGATTTGATTTTGCCGGCAACCCATATTCCAAAGTTATTTAGAGAGAGAGGTTATGTGGTTTAGAGAGAGAAACAAACTGATATAGGATCGTTCCTTTGTATTATCCGCCAAAGATATGATTTTTTTTATAATTTATAATGTAACGTGATAACTATGATTCTAGAAAAATAATACCCTAATAATCTTTCTTTTTGGGTTGTTTTGGAAGTTTTGAAACAAGAAAAGTTGATAGATTTTCATTTTTGTAGAGGAGAGAGGCAGCTGGTTTTTGATCCAAAAACCATCACCCTCTCCAACCCTCCTCTTCTTGTCTCTTCTTCTGACACCATCTGTCTCTTCTCTTGTTGATGTTGTTGTGTTTGCGCAATTTTCAGTTCTTAAAGATTGTTGTGTTTTGGTTACAATAGATTGTAAAGTTGAGGGGAAGAGGAAAGATTGGATTTTTTTTTTCTTCCCTTTCTGGCTTTGATTGCAGTTTGGAATATCATTCCTATGTGAGGAACAAGAAGGGCAGAAGTTGATTGTGGTTTTAATCCATGAATCCTGATTTGGGTCCTTCCTCTTCAGCTGCCACTGCAGGAGGGATGCTCAAAACTGAAAGCAAGAGGCTTTATCAAGTTTGGAAGGGAAACAATGTCAGTCCTCTTATGAGTCTCTCTCTTTGAATTCTGCACCTTCATTTTTGTTTTCTTCCATCTTAATCCTTTGTTAACCTTTAAGATTTCTTTCACGGGATTGTTAAGTCATGGATTCAATTATCTCTTCTGTGATTTTGTGTCTGATGGTTTTGATACTTTCTTGGTTGTATCATTTCGTATGTTACTGATCATGGGAATTTGTTTACTTCGATTCGGTTTCTTCTACCTAGAAATAAATGTCTTCCGTCTTGTTGATCATGTTTAGTTCAGTTTATTTTGATACTGAACCTGCTGCATTAATCAGATTAGTAAAGATAAAGATTGGGACTGGTTTAGGAAGCAAGAGTCCTGGAGTATTGATCATCCTATATGAATTTGACTGAAAGGAAAGTCTCTTATCTTTTTGGTTATTCACTTCAAATGCTTCCCTACTGATCACACAGATAAGCATGCTTTTTTTCCTTTTTAATTCTTTCTTTCTTTTGATCACTGAGATTAGTCTATGCATTTCTTGTATAATTCTTGTTTGATGTTTGCTTGCTGACGCCACAGTTCCGTTGATCCTTTTTTCTTGTTTATTGATCCTACTATTTTCCTTTTTGTTAATGAGTCTAGGAAATCTGTATTAGCAAGTAGTTCATATTTGATAACTTGTTTCTTGGCCTTCATGGGCATGTATGCTTTTATAATATGCTTTATATAATTTTTCATTAGATATGTTAAAAGCCATTTGAATTTCTTCCATTAGGTTCTTCTGAGCATAAACAGATATCGAATGAGTTATATGATTTGGAGGCTTTCTAGCTAAATAATTCCGAGATGTGGTTGACTTTTATGATCACTGGCCGATAGCATTGCACGTTTGTTCTTTGTGTATATTTTCAGTCCTTGAACATTTACTGAGTTAGGTTTTCTTTTTAAAGTAATCATCCCTGCACAACACATATATGCTTCTTTAACATTCTTTTATATCCTAATATGGTAAATCATCTTTGCTCTAATGAGATTTATTATACTGTCAGAGATTCTGCTGTGGTGGAAGATTAATTTTCGGTCCTGATGTGGCATCATTGTTTCTGTCCACCTTTCTTATTGCTACTCCTGCCATTGCCTTTTGTACAAAAATATCTCTCAAGATTTCAGATAAAGATACAAAGCATCCCGATCGGTGGTATCTTGTACTTATCATTGGTATAAGTCTCATCATATTGGTTAGTATTTCTTCTCTCTATCTGGCTTCAAGCACAGTCATATCAGCATGTAAGATTCCATCTAGTCAATAATAAAAAGGCACAATTCGTTCAATTATTCAGTGAAACAATCTTTGTGCTGTAATCTTATTTTCACAGTGGACTGTCAAAGATTTTTAACATCCACTTTTGGTACAACATGAATTCAAATATTGTATTTCTTGCATAAATCTTGTGAGCAATATACAGGCCACATGGGAAGAAACCTAAAAACAAACAGGCCATACAACATGAAGGGAACTCTTTATTTCTATATAGTCGACATAAAGATTTGATGTAGCGACCCTTATGATTAGACGTATTTATCTGCTAGGATACACTTGCATTCTATTTTTGCTTGCTATTTTACTTTCGTGCACTTGAAGGATGAATTTTGACACTGTAGTTGATGCATTGTAGGATTTCATATTTCTCTTATTGACCTCTAGTAGAGATCCTGGAATAGTACGTAGAAACACAAGGCCCCCAGAAGCAGATGAAGCCTCAGAGGCTACCCCATCTATGGAATGGGTTAATGGAAGAACCCCTCATCTAAAACTACCCAGAACAAAAGATGTGATGGTAAATGGTCATATGGTGAAAGTCAAGTACTGTGACACTTGTTTACTTTATCGTCCTCCCCGTGCTTCTCATTGTTCAATCTGCAATAACTGTGTTCAAAGATTTGATCATCACTGTCCATGGGTTGGTCAATGCATTGGCATTGTAAGTTTCTACTTTTCTTCTTATTCGCCCTTGCTTTTTTCCAACTAAATTCAGATTATGTACCAGTTAAGTCAGGAAGTCAACAATTTTAGTGAAATTTAGTTTTAAAAGAAATGTCTTGACAGGTGAAACTCTTCTCTTCTGAGTTTTTTATTATCTTGTCCTGAAGCTGACTTAAGGAAGGGTGAAGAATGATATTTGACTTCAGTCTTTGTCTCTCTTCTTGTTTCACTAAGCTTTACTTCCCTATTTGATTCCATCTCCAGACTGAAGCTTCACTGACCAAACAATAATTTGAATGGATAACATATGGATGTGTTCACATCTGGCTTGAATTTTACTTGTTCGCCTGTTGTCTGAAAATTGTCTATCTGTGTAGAGCAGTGTGATATTAAATCGTCAAATGTTGTATACATTTAAGCTTCTTTACAACATGAGAGATAACCAACATAATAATGACATCTTAATGTGGTTTTGCAGCGCAATTATCGATTCTTCTTCATGTTTATATCAACTGCAACCTTCTTGTGCATATATGTCTTTACATTCTCTTGGATCATCATTCTTGATAAAAGGGAGCACTTCTGGAAAGCTGTATCACATGATATCCTTGCAGATATTCTTATCATCTATTGTTTCGTTACTGTCTGGTTTGTTGGTGGCTTGACAATTTTCCATTCCTATCTCGTTTGCACAAACCAGGTGATGTTCTTACCAATTAAGAAACTGATTACAGAATCATGTGTTGAGAACAATGTTGTCTGCTTTGCAATTACTATTTTGAGTATATATCCATATGTTTAAATTTAGCTGAGTGCTATTGTGTCCCAGTAGATTATTAACTTCTCTAAGTTTATGTGCTACCCTGGGATAGGAGTCTCTTCACAGTAGGTCTCTAATGCACTCTTTTTCTAGGAGTTTCACTAGAAGGATTGAACTATATGTTACGATATCATTGATAGATCTAGTTTTACTTTATGGTAGAAACTCATTTTTGTGTATGCGCATTTATGTGCATGTCATGTCATTGTAATGTGTATATCATATCATAACACATGCTAGATGAATGTTAATTCACATGCACTAGTTCATGCAATTCATAAAAATGGTTTATAATTTCGTGATTAGTTTGTATCACCCAGAAAAAGGTAAGAAATGGGGTGGGAAAAAGTGTTCAATGCTTGTAGTCGTATCGTTTGAATTCTTTTTGCTGCATTTTAGCAAATGGGAATTGCAATAGATATTTCTGTTATATCGGTACTATGATGTATTCAAATTATAGTTTTCTTTCCAAACTTAACCAATGCATGGTTGTGGCAAGTGATAAATGACTGCAAAGCTAGTCCACTACTGTTGGTGTTCCGATCCGGAGGATTGATTTTTTCTTCAAAGATAATTGAAAAATGTTCTCATAGGTTAAAGAATAGAAGCAGTCTGTCTTGATTTTTTCCTTTCACTTATTTGCATATAGATTTATTTATACTTGTATCCTATAATAAGAATCTGTATGTATTGCTTTGGTTGGTGTCATGGTATGCATAGATGAAAGCTTCCTTTCACTTTTGTGAATTCAGTCTATTAAAATATGACAGTTTGATCTTTTCCTAATGTAGACTACCTATGAAAATTTTCGATACCGGTATGATAAGAAGGAAAATCCATATAACAGGGGAGTGATAAGAAATCTGCTAGAGATCTTCTTTTCAAAGATTCCACCTTCTATGAACAAGTTCAGGACCTTTGTGGATGAAGAGGAGCATTTAGCAGTAGGTACAGGGACGCCAAATCTCATTGATGGTGTACTTGGCTCAAAGGAAATTATTGATTTAGAAATGGGAGCTAAGTTTGCAGAAGATAGTCATTATTCGCTTCCTGAAATACTACGAAACTTAGATTACGATGATGATTCAGATGATAATTCAAAGTCAAGGAGGGAGGGAGGAGAGCCTACTTTTGACCCATTCTTTCCATTTGAGCAAGATGTCAACAATTCCTTGCAAAATTCCTCTGTGGGCGACGGACCGCAAGAATCTCTGAGGAGATCAAATGCTGGGAATCAACTGATAGGATCAACACGAAGTTCAAGAGATCTGACAGGAGGTTCTGTTGTTGGAGATGGAATGAGAGAACTCGGTCTGAGATTTAGTGCTGAAGAGGGACAAAGAGAACCAATTAGATCTTTCTCATTGAGAGATTCCATAAGGGATGCCATAGGAAACCGGACTGAGCACAAGAATGGGACTGATGATTATCATACTTCATTTTGAACAGCTGCATAATTTCTTCAACAGTAGAGGTTTTGATCTATCTTTTACTTTGCACTCTACTAATGTACGCATTGCGGCTAAAAATGAACTTAAAGACTATTATCTTGCTTTTGTTAGCGTGTTTAAAGCCTTAATCAATGAACATTAGATTGAATACTATGAATGGAATTGTTCATTTCTAGAAGTAATTCATGTGGAATCTTTATCTAAATGCTTTACTTAGCAATGAGCATGTTCAAATTCATATCGGATTCGTATTGGTTACTGTTATATTAAAGTTTCATGTTCCTATTCTTCGCACTGCTCTCTTTCTTGCCTGAACTTTGAATTTATCATTGATGCTTGTCACTTTTGTTGACAGGTTTTGCTGTAGAACATCACACAGAAATTTTCTTAATGTATGAGTGGTATCTTCTAAACGGAGCGAAATTGTTTCATTCGAAGGGTTTAGTTACTTTTGCTTCTACTGGAAAAGAAGAGATATTTGATTGAAAATTTCATCTGTTCACTACAAAGGCTAGACTTGTTTTTTTTGTTGAGGTTGTAAATGGTTATCTTTGACAAAATAATGTGGAAAACCACTAGTGAAGCTGCCTGTAACATTCAAATGATAGACTGGTTTCATAGGTTCATGTTCTTCAGTACTTTCTTGCCTTCAGATTCTCTATTAGTTGTGTTATAGTTCGAACTAACTTTCGTTTGACATAATTTGGATTGACTTGGCTGATCATTACTTGCTTCTCTTGCTCTCTCCTCGTGACAGCTAAAAAGAAACACCATATTTCTTCCATTGTCATCTTCCAGTCAGCAGCAAGCAAGGTGTTCTTTCATGCTTGTTAAACAGTTGAAGAACATTCAGGGGCTTGTCTGGAGTAGTAATGAAATTATCTAACAATGTACTCTCAATTCTTGGAAGTGTTACCACTCTCAAACTGATCTTATAACTTCCCCAGAACAGACATTCTTAATGAATTTGTACTAAACACGAGTAGAACTGAGCTTTTGAAAAAGACCAAGTTTTAACAATAACTTAGACTGAGGCTCTAAAGAATTGAGCCCCAGGCTAAACTTGAGTACGTATTAAATTTGATTTGGACTGTCTCAACTCAAATTCGACTAATTTATCATGACGGATTAGACTACTGTACAAGGTCCAAAATAGTATGATTGGGGTATTATACTGCACCAAGCTGAAATATTGATCGGATCATATGGGTTCGTATTAACCGATATTTGAAATATTTGGTATGGACCATAATTAAAATGTAATTTAAAAAAATTAAAGACAGTAAGAAAATTGATGAAAATTTTCTTAACATCAATGACTAATGTTAAGACATATCGATCAAACATTTATAATTTTCAATATTCTAAAATATTGACCTTTTCAATAGATTAGAAGTCAACATTTTAAATTATGAGTTTTTCTATTTACTTATTAATTTTATATGGGTAAGCATGTGTTATATATTATCTAACTCCCTTTATTTATTTAATATATAACTTATATAAGATGTTATTTAATATTTATAGTAATAAAAAATATGGAATTTTTACTTTTTTAATATAAAAATATTATAAAATTTTCTTTTTTATATTTTATAATTTTGATTTAGATTCACTTTTTAATATTTTTATTCATAAAGAATTAAATTTATTTTAATA
>JAOXYD010000134.1:1208119-1222054 GCA_028565735.1 Pinacopodium congolense | reverse complement strand
ATTATACTTTTTATTTTGCATGTAATATTATAAGAATATATTTTTAAATTTATTAATCTTATTTTTAATTAATAATAATTTAATAATTTAATTATATTTATAAATATTATATAAAAATATTTATTTATGAGATGAATCTATATTAAAATTTTTTTAAATATGTTATTAATCTAACCTTTTCAAATTTTCAGTTAACTGACTAAACTTTAAAAATTTTTCGTTTGAATAATTAACATTTAAAAAATTATCCGAAAAAGGTTAAAAAGTTAGAGTGGGCCTAATCGAATTTGGGTTGTCGGGTCGGGTCGGGTCGAATCACTGACGACGTTAGTCTTTTTCACTCAACTAGTTAACTTTTGAAACGTTAATCACTCAATTGAAAATTTTAAAAACTTTATCACTTAAGTGAAAAAATGTGAAACCGTTGATCACTTATTTAACTATTAACCCCTTAAAAGGTATTATCTTAACTTATCAAAAGCTAGCCGGAATCATGATTCTTTAATCACTGTCAACTCGGCTACAAGTTTGTAAGCATGCATGTACATGTGCATGAGAATGGACATCTGTGTGAAGGATGGAGATGGAAGTAATTCTGTAACAATGTGGAACTATAATAGTACAGAAGTTTCTTATACAGATCATTGAAAGCACGCGAAACTTTCACTCTGATACCCTCAGCTTCTGCCTAAATTTGCCTCTTAAGCTAGCAGCATGTGATTATCAAAAAAGCCAAAGAAACAAAATTTATCAATCTGATTTACCCTTCATGTCTTTTTTTTTCTTCTCCTCTTTCAATGGCTGCACCAGCAACTTGAATGTCCATACTGCCAGAAGAGTTGCCTGAATTGGGGCCAACCAGTATACCAGCATGTGCTCCTTTGTTATATGATCTCCTCGAGCATAAGCCCATCCCATCACCTACAGATCGTTAGAATGTTAAATCATCTATGTCTAATGATAAAAATATTACCTGGCATGGTAATGAATAGATCTTGAGCTACTTACAGATGCTGGATTCATATAACCACCGGTCAAGTCAGAGCCTAGAATTTGAAGAGCCAGTTTACATACACTTGAAATCCATGTCTTCCTCACAAAACTTCCTGGAATGTTTCTTGCAAGCCCGAGAGACAGGATAACAATAGAAAATGTCAGCAATCCTTCTGTAAGTGCACCTCGATAAATGTCAATATTCAAGCGTGGCCCCCGCCCTATTCCAGGAAAAGTTTGAATAATATACCTAACCCCGGTAATAGATCCAATTACCTAGAGAAAGAAGGAAATGCAAAAGACATAAAAGAGACGAAGAGATAGTCTGATTGAACAAGAATCGAGCTTGAATCAAGGGAGTTAAGATTATAATGGAATATGGATAACAGATTTGATGAATATCACAACAAAGAAGCAACAAGTACGATCCATCAGTTCATTCAGACCAGAAAATTCAACTTTGAATTACATCTTTTGTGTGTGTGTGCAAGAATTTAGAAGCAAACTCAGAAACTTGACAAAGTTGAACTATTTGGTTCAGTCGTCAGGTTTCAAAGGGAAGCCCCTACAACATTTCACATGCAGCACACGTTCAAATCAATGCATAACTCTGTCAAACATACAGAATTCCCAGGATCTGTATATGTTCGAATTACATGGAAACATATCAACTTGAGAATTTATATCGACGTTAGAACAAGAAATCAACATTGCTTATAAGCAAAGAAAAATAACTTGCCAGGAAGCAAAAAGTAAATCAATCAAAGGTGACATCTTCGACTTGAAAAGTCAACCAATGTGCATGATTAAGCAAAGCCAAAGCTACAAAATCCAGCTTCTTGAGCATCCCAAAAAGAAAAAAAAAGAGTCATTAAATTAGTCGAAACCCAATTAGAATCAGACACTTATATCTTTAACAATGAAATTAAAAAAGGATCAATCTTGATAAGGCAATGAGAAAACAGAGAAAAACCCAATTCACAACTCCAGCAAACAAATCCAAATTCACAATCTTCACGTTTGACTAAACTACAAGGAGTTCGGAGAAGAAGCTAACCTGGGCAGGGATTCTAGCTCCAACTGTGAAAAAAAATTGATTGAAATCCCCAGAAATAGCAGGGTAAAAAACCGTGAGAGGATTATAAGACCCTCCTTTGGTGATCTTACCCAACAAAGCGAAGAAGAACATGTTAATAATATACAAACCACATCTCACAAACTCTCCCATGGAGTCATGTTCCATCTTCAAAACCTTGTAGGTGAGCATCTTTACCAGGACACTAGACCATACCCACATGAAAGATATTATGAAATCCGACACAATCAACCCCGCCCCAGCGCCCATCTTCCACAAAGATTCTTTGATTTTGCTTTGTTTTCTGTGTCTCTGATTTCTGATTTCTGTTTTCCGTTATTCCTGAGTTCACCAAAACATGGGAATGTACTTGACCAAACGCGCATGCATATATGCCCTGTTATATTTTAAATTTTTATTCTGTTTTTATTTTTATTTAAAAATAAATAAAAATAATAAAATAATAAAAATACACAGTCAACACAAAAAATTTGTATTAATTTATATATTAAAAAATAAAAATAAAAAATAAAAAGAAAAAGAAAATGACTCAAACATATCAGCTATTCAATTACACGTGAATTTCATGTAAATTTTCAACTTTCCAAACATGTGAAAAGTTCAGGGGTGATGATAATTTATTTAGATAAAAGATGAAGTTTTTTTTAAATTTAATAAGTACCACTTTACCTTTAATATTTATAAAATGATTTAATTTACTCTTTGAATCTTTATTAAGTTGAATTTTCTGTCAATTAACTATTAATTACATATATGTGATATACTGACATGATAATGTGGGATCTAAATATAATATTGATGTAAATTTAAAAAATATATAATTATGACCCGATCTAAACTCGAAATAAACAAATACAAATAATTATTTTTTAAAAAAATTTCACATCAACATTATATGTTAGATTCCACATTACTATATCATCATGCCATATGTATATATTGAATAACTGACTAACGAAAAGTTAATTTAATAAAGGTTCATTGGTAATTTGTACTATTTTATAAATATTATAGAGTAAAATAATCTTTTTTAAAATGTTAGGGAGTAAATTAAATTATTTCTAAAACGTTGATGGACAAAATGAACCTTTTGTCTAAGGTATTTATATACAATTTAAAATAATTATTAAAAACTTTTTTAATAAATGAAAAACAATTATATTTTCACATCCTACTTATATTCATGCACACTGTAAATTTAGTGCTATGTTTGGTATCATTTTTTTGTTTAGATTTGATTTTTTGTTTTTCTAACACATAAATAAAAAAATAGTATAAAAACAAAAAAAAACACTAATTCAATACAAAAATTAAAAAAATCATAATTAAAAATTACAACAAATAACAATACTAAACGCCCCTAAGTTTATTTGATTCAATTTTTTGTTTTTATTTGTGTACTATCAATTTTTATTTGCTTTTTTTTTCAGTTTTTAAGCTCTTTTTAAATTTTTGTGTTATATTTATATATTATTTTTTAATTTTTATACTATTTTTTAGATTTTCATACTTAAAACAAACAAAAATAAAAATAAAAAACAAGCAAACCCTTAAATTTGCAAAGGGTTCATCTTAGAAGAAAAAGATGAAGTCTTCAATTAGTTCATCCAAAATCAAATGACCAAAAAAATATTTTTATAGAAAAAAAAATTATACAAGATTCCACAGCATGCCTGTTCATAACAAGAGTAATCGAAAACTTGAGCTCCTACTTACATGGAATGACCTTAAACTTTAACCCAACATTAAAGTAAAATCTCAGTGAACATCAGTTTTGATTTGGTACTTTCCTTCTAACCTTCAATAACATATGTAAAGAGAAAAACCAAGCTTTCTAGCAGGAAGAGCATTGGGGAGAAAATTGCATGAACACCTCCAAGTGCTTACAGAAACTTTGCACAAGTGTGTCACTAGCAAAACTGCACATTTGCCTCTTCCTTCCATGCTGTTGTGTGTTCCTCTGGACTATATCACTCCAGAATTGATCAGCTGAATGTCCTTACCTGGATATCATTTTTTCGAGGCATTCCTGTCAGCGCGTTACTTGCAATTTCTGCCAGAATTTAGAAAGCTCTTGAATATTTCTTGATTTCGTATATGATTGAAGACACAGATACAAGATCTTTGTTTAGTAGTGATCCCTCATCAATCTTCTTTATGCTATCTGAAAGCCTGGTGTAGTAAAGCAGGAGCTGAGTTAATGCAGCCCTCAATATCTCCATGCCGCATAAGAAGTTGCTAAAACAAGTAAAAACATCTTTGTTCATCAGCTCAATTGCAGCCCTCCATCTGCTTGCAAAATCTTTCACAATTGGCTCAACTTCAGCTACAGTTATCGGCTTCTCAGAGCTGGAAGTCAAGTCCTCCGCTGAGAAATATCTTTTTAATAAGGGCATATCCTTGTATAACCTACATAAATACTCATATTCCACAAGGAAATTATGTGTAAACACTTACAGACTCGAGTCTTCAAAAATTTGATTAGGTCACCAAAATGCTCTAACAGCAGTTCTTCCTACAGGGAAAAGGATGAAAAAATGGTAAACGAAATACAAAAGAAAGATGACATGGCTGCTACATGTTCCAGAATGATCCCATGGCCTCCCATGATTCTACGCTAATCTAAATCACCTTTCATTAGTCAACTTTAGGTTTCATACCATACTATACATTTTATTGCTAAAGAACAAGGTATACTCTATATTCCCAAGCCGTCAAAACTAATTAGATTTTCTAACTTCTTGCTATTCAGTTGCTACGTTAGAAGATTGCTTTTTCCCATGTCAAGTGAATAATTAGGATAAGTCCATGGAAGGAAAAAATTTCAATTTTTTAGGTAATTCTTCATTTTTTCTTTAACCATCTTTGCCTACTTTTTAGTCATAGAAAGTCACAACAAAGGGAAGGGAATCTGAAATGTATTTATAAGCATCCTTCCCTCCAAATAATCATCTTCCACTCCACCACCAAAACAGCTCGTTTTATTTGCTTACCACAAACAGTCCCGTGTTGCTCCTAAGTAATTCCTCAAAATGCATTTGAATTTTCCCACCTTCTGGACCTGCTTCCTGTGAAAAAAAAAAAAAAGATTGCTGATAACTGGATAATCAAGTATACTGCAACATTACATGGGAGACATGGAGGGCATAACAATTTAGTTGATAAAAAAAATGGAAGAACTGAGCTCAGGTCCTTACTTTCAGTACAGCGATTGTCATATCATAATTGTTTATAAGAAAAACAATTTGTAGTTTTGGTTTTGGGAACATCTTGGCAAGCTTGATAAGCAAGTCATCAACAGCCATTCTCAGCCGTTCCAAATTCAAGTCAAGCTGCATTGATGTTACCAAAACATAAGCACTTCAACATAAAGAGATAATATGCATCTAACATGTTGATCTCAAAATGCCTCTAACCTGTCCATCTCCAAACTCAATGTTAAGGTGAATGAGGGAAGCTGCGAATTCAGCATATCGTCTCATGACATAATGAGAATGCACATCATCTTCCCACAGAGACTTCACGTTGGCATTGCGCAGACTGCTAAGATGCAAGTCGAAAACCATCTTAAAACGAGGCCACAACGAAATGTTGACCTGTATGATGTAGCATGAATCGTTCTCAATTAAAATCATCAATCTCTACTAAAATCACACATAGCCTAGCATTAAAATGAGCCAGTGTCATATGAATATGTTAGCATTCCATTTTATCACTTTTGTCCATATTTTTTTTTCCAATAGTCCCATAAAAATGCTATGCTTAGTGACAGAAAGGTAAAGACATGAACAACAAAATTCAACACAAAATCAGTTGTCAGAGATCTGAAAAACTGCATCAAGAGTTAGCATACCTTGTCCAAATAGGAGTCCAGGCATGGAATCCGGCGCCGAGACATAATAAGCTGGAAAGTGAATTCTTTTAAAACTCTGTAGTTGAATAGATCTGAAACTTTTCATACTTAAGACAAGCAGAAATTCAAGTACTTTGGTGATGCAAGTAAACATTTTCTACATTTATGTTAAGCAGTTAATCTAGAATGAACAAGAAACAAATAAAGCCATGCTAAAACCATTGAGCAATTGCATTACAGATTAAATTAGAGGAAAAGAAGCTCAAGTTGTGTCTATCAACAAGATCTGGAACAGCATTTTTTAATAGACATTCTATGCCAGGATGCAGGGAGCAAGTGCACCAAAAAATGAATAGTTAAAAAACCACAATTTATGAGAGCAAAGATGCCATATTGACCTAGGATTTAATTTACTCTGAACTGGCAAATCCAAGCCAAATGCTGCCACTATGATTGAATGATTCGGGACTTAAATACAGATGACACACAAACCAGTATGGTATAACAGCACATTGAAAAATAAGTATCCAATTTATGGAATGAACATCACCTGATGTTGATGTATGATGCGAATCATAATCATTAGACCTATGGCATCATAACAATTTGGAAGTATTGTATTGAAGTGTTCATCAACAACAGAAAATGGACCTGTAGCACATCAGGACTTCTTTTAAGTGTAAATTGATGATTGATAGCAATGAAACTTCATAATTTAGCAAATATATATAGATACATACATACATATATATATATATATATCCCCCAAGGGTGAGTAATAGGTAATTTGGGTTGGTTTCTATCAAAATTATAAACCAACCAATTTATATAACGGATTTTTATTTTTAAACCAAACCAATTTTAAAAAAATGATCATATCCATAGATCTCTCTGTTTTTAATGAAGGGGAAATTTTTTTAAAAGGAATTAATAGAAGAAGAAAAGAGAAATTGATTGAATTAAGCGAAAACAATAACATCCTCAATATTTGGATTGTTTTTTAGTATCTTATATGAAAATTACAATAATAATAATAATTAATTAATAAATAATACTAAGAATCAAAATATAGTGTACCTATGATATTGTTTTGGGTTAGACTAAAACCAAACCAAATAGCCGGTCTTTTTAAATTTTAAAAACCAAATCATTTTTTTTATTTTGAAGAAAACTTCGGTTTCAAGTTTTTTTCAATGGTTCGTTTCAAGTTAAATCAGTTGGGTGGTTTGTGCTCACTCCTAAAATCCACATTGCAAATTGGTAAACACTATCGCTTCCCAATATCTCAAGATCTCTTGTTGGCAATGTTGAACAATTTAACAAGGAAAATGTACCTGCAAAAATTTCGTAAAATATTGATTCCTCCCCAAAAAATTCATCGCAGAAAAGATACCTGCAAATGTAAAAGGCGCCACAATTCATGTAACCTAGGATATTCTGTTCATTGTTATTAGGAAATAAAAAGACTAGGAAATCTTAGCCTACTCAGAGGTAGCAGTATCCATCAGCAACTTGTGCAAGCTTCTGAAGAGAACTTCATAAGGATACTTTTGGGAGTTGGCTTCAGCTATATGAGGTATCAATGCTGGTTGATCAATTTCCTAAAGACAATAGAACAGAAATTATGATTCCAGTTGACACTAAAGCATTGTTAAGAATAGCAAAAGAAGTTGGACTTG
Source organism: Pinacopodium congolense (assembly GCA_028565735.1). Classification (NCBI taxonomy): domain Eukaryota; kingdom Viridiplantae; phylum Streptophyta; class Magnoliopsida; order Malpighiales; family Erythroxylaceae; genus Pinacopodium; species Pinacopodium congolense. The sequence goes on along the minus strand of JAOXYD010000134.1, from coordinate 1,214,433 downwards.
TCCCTCTAAAATGTTTCTATATTAAGAATACCACCTTCAAAATGTTAATCCTATCCCCAAGTGCAAAAATGGATGATCTATTCTTCAGTGTTTCTCTTGCTCTTGAAAAGAGGCCAGTACTTCTCGTGTCAACTCCAATTAGGTCGCTAGATGTGGCTATATCTAGCTGTAATTTCTCCAATGCTTGAATATAGGCACGGAAATGTGCACTTAGAACCTGCAAGATGGTAAAATAAGCACAGCATCTACCAGCGTGCTGTCATTCTCAAATTGGTATGAATAATTTCCACACAATAAGATAGAAGCACCCTGATTAAATGAATATTCACATTACTAATTTAATTGTTATAATCCATTTCTTCTCTAAAAATGTTCTAATAATCCATTTCTTCTCTAAAAATGTTCTAAGTGTTGGCAATGTTGTGAAGAAGACAAATATTGGAAGTAGAAGAAAAATGTTGGCTACATCAATCTTTCTGATTAGCAAGGCTTCCATTTCAGAAGCATTCACCTTATTCATCGTGTCAATGTATGCTCCGCGAACTTCATTGTACACCTCCTTGCCATGCTCTTTGAGGAATATAATTACATACCTACAATTCCACACAAGTACCCAGTCAACTACAATAAGAATGTAAGCTAAGCAAAACAGTAGCACTCCACCGGTTGAATATAAAAGCATTTGTACCAAGTCTTAACTTTTTCAAATCATGTATAAGCTTGTTGAATATGCAACAGATTTACAAGAGAAGCATGCAGAAACGAATCACATAAAAGACCTGGAAATTTGGGGTTGGATCTGTTAACCATATTCATTTAACTTCAATCTGTTGCATTTTCATATCATGCAATTTTAGATTTTGAACTTTGCATGCCTCGATGAAACCAGAACATGAACTTTGAATTCTAAAACTCATCGGAAAAGTGATGTAGCAGTTAATCTATATCTCTCATTATATAATACAGGGTTTTACTTCATTTCATCATTTTATGATAAGAATCACTCATCATAGATAATGAAATACAAGCCACCATAATTTTCTTATGCTTCAATAAATTTTAGGAAACAACCTATTTAAGATACATCAATGATGGATCAAACAGAACATCTTAGGTGCAATTTTCTAGAATGCTTGATCCAACTCACTTGTATTTCAAGAGAACACTCTGTTGAAGAATCTGAATGTTTGTTTTTGGCTTTCTCAAAGCATAGAGTTTCTGAACAATGAAATCAAACACCTGCACGAAGACAATTGATGCCAGAACAAGTATTATCATCTTACTCTGGTCAACATGCAGTTTAAAAAGAAAAAAGATCTTTTGGAATGAAGAAAAATAGGGGAATAAGCCAAACTTGGAAGTGGTAAGACACTTAATGAATCCAATTTATCCACAGAATAAAGTTCTAGTGCCCTTGCTCCTTAATTAAGAAGAAAAAAACTTCCAAAATAAAAATCTTAAATAAAGGATAGATGTAACTTAACAACCATAACTATGGACTCGAAATGATATTGATCCAACATATATAACTGTTGTCCAAAATTGTAGGGGAAATACGATGTTTGAAGGATGAATCTTATACAAGATTCAAAAAACTATTAACGATTGTTAGAGCAAGTTTGTACAAAAAGCAAATATCAAGATTAATGGAAGTGTATGATATGATAAATATAAAGCATGGAAGTTCACTTCTTGAAAGCTGAAATATTAACAAAGAGTCCAAAACCAGTGAACTTCAATTGACACAGAAGTCAAACACATGCAAATGACGAGAAATCAACAACATTCAGAATCTGGTAAATCCAGAATATAACCTTGGAAACTGCTTTCTGTCTGAGTTTTTCAAGCTCAGGCTGAACATCTTTTAGAGCTTTTGAACTTTTAACCAACAGATCCACTTCCACAAACTTCAGCTTCTTACTAAGAATCTCAAGAGTCCTCAAATATTCATCATTTACCTGAAAAAAGAAACCCAATATGTGTAAGATACACGAATGAAGAAGTGGAAAATTTTATAATAATTGGGCCAACGACAACAATTCAGAACTATAAAGCAACTTCTTTTCACATTGTAGTAAAGGGAAAAAATTAAAAAAAGAAAGAAAGACGAGAACTGCGTGATATTTGGAATCCACATACTCAAATGAATCAGCATCACAGAGTTACACTATGTCATAGTAGTAGAAACACAAAACATTTTTTTCTGCTACTTAAGAGACTGGTACAATAGGAGACTATGATGTTTAAGCACTTATTTGTAAAAAGAATGGGGACAAGATTTGTATCAAAGAAACATCAAGGTGGAAGGAAGAAAAAGTAGAAGCAGAAAATGTAGTGAACTCAAAACGATACATAGCTAGTTAACTATAACAACCCCATAAGAAGACTTCATAAACACCCCTGAATGAAAGGCCACTACATTCTCTTCTATCATTCAGAAACAAAAAAGCCAAAATAAGCTACAACTGGAACCAAGCTATTTGTCAAAAAATATTTGCATCACAACACACATCAACATCCAAGAATATTTCATAAGAGAACAAAGAGAGATATGCACCTCGCCATCAACAATAATGTCCACCATTCTCGGAGGTACTATAATGTCTTCCACAAATTTTGCAAGCTTTGATTCTGCAACCTTTTGAGAAAACACAAATTAATAGCAATAGAACAGAGAACACAAGTTGGAGATAACATGATATGCTCAGAAAAACCTTAATCATGAAGATCAAAACTCTTGAGCCCAATTGACTAACAAGATGATTTAGAAGAAACTTCAGCATGTTTGCTTCTTAGGATATAACTATTACAGAACAGCTATATTAAACTTGAAAAGTAAAATTCATGTCAACAGTATAGAAATGGGGCCAATAATATATAGACTTCAACAGCTTGACGTCATCATTATTAACAAAAGACTAACAGCAGTGACACTGGTCCTATTAATAGCAATAAGAATGGTACAGAGATCATCATTAAAGCGATCACAGCAATGCTACAACACCCACTTCAAAAGAAAAACTAGAAACTAGCATACATAAGCAGCTTATATCTTGTTTTTCTCACAAAAGAACTACAGAATGAGAAGTAGAGTTTCAAGGATTGAAAGAAACAATTGATTATAACATCACCATGCAATGACTAAGATGGACTATCAGAAGAGATGGAAGACAGTAAAAAGAATGTTTAGGAAGATTACTGAAGCCATAGGACAGAAGTAATATGATTATGAATTCAAGGTCCGAAATTTCCATTGCCATAACATGATGAATCAAAGCCTACCTTACGATTTTTCAGCTTCAGACTCATGTCCATTGACTTCTCTTGGAGAATTTTGATGTCTGAACTAATAGAACCAATTTCAGCCTAGAAACATGATCAGAGATTTCAATAAGCGGAATCTAGAAAAGAAAAAGATCCTACAAAGGAAATTTAATTGATCCTCCAATTACTGTAACATACAAACCGGTGTTTGTGTGCATGGGTGTGAGTGACTGGATTGTATAGATATATGTGAATTAAAAAGGAAAAAGCAGAAAAGTTAAACCAACATAATACTACATGTCCCTCAAGACTATGATTCAAACATCTCATTATGTGCTGTACAAATAGAACTTTGCACAAAGTTCCATCACGATAAATGGTACTGCAAAGTTTAGTGTGCAGAAGCAAACATACCTGAAATCCACCCAGAAGAGTTTCCATCTGTGACAAGATGATGTCACAGTCTCGAATTTGATCATGCAGAGACACAAGATTATCGCTTTCTTTTATATAGTCCTGCATGGTAGGAATGGTAATTAATTTAGTATAAATAATCAGTTATAGGAGCTAAAAAGCATAACAAAATATAATAAGTAAAAGAAACTAAAAAAAGGCTTCATGATAAATTGTCTAGCATGCACAAACAGTTTTGCTGAAATACTGTAAAAGATTTTCTAAAAATCATATTTTCTTCTAATAGATTACATCAATCCATCCCACTGTAATTGAAAAAATGAGTTCATCTCACATGTTCATCCTACATACTCTGGTACTACTTACTATCACAACTTCTACCCTTAGCTTTTGAGTGTTAATAGAGTATGAACCCATAAAACACCATCTGACAAGTTCCCACAACCAAATTTATTTCATATGCCCAAGTTAAATAAAACTCAAAAGATCCAATTTCTACTAAATTAATAAAAGCACATATTAGCACAAATGCCAGAATATAATTAAACAATTTGAACCGTGCATAAATCTGTGAGTTAGTGAAAATAGATTCTCAAAATAAACAACAAACCTGAATTGAATCTAATTCTACTTGCCGTAAGTTGTTCTCAACCCCCTTTGCATAGTCCCTTAGCTTAGTGCCTTTAGACAGTATGTTGACCACAACCTAGACAACAAAGTGAATACAAAAAACCATATAAATTAAAGACCATCAGTTAATCAAGGAAGAGTTATCTTTTATATTACAATAGCCTAATTCAAATTTTATACAAGAAAAAAGTTTGCAATTTTCAACATTAAGCAACATCATTCATCACTATACTGAAAAATAGTTGAAGAAGTTAAATTTGATATAAATATTTTATATTCATATGATAAACGTGCAAAGAATATCTTGGACTGAATTAGCTTTAACCAAAAACAAAATTAAGCAACTTAAGTCCTAAACTTATAACTTAAACAAGGATTACATTCTAGGCAACATTACCAAAAGTTCTATTCAAGGACTCAGCAAAGCAAATACCCTATTACATAAAGATTAACCATTACACTTAAAAGTCACACATCAAAAACTTAGTTAAGTTCAATTCCCTCTAGAAGCTGATACAACAAGATTCAAAATTGCCCAAAATCATTTCTTAAATAATCCATAAGAAATGACACTTTAAAAGTTACTTACATCATCATTCTTGCATTCTTCCAATTCTCTCTCAAGCCCTTCCAGTGATATATCATCACTATAAGAAACCAAAAAAACCTCATCACCAACAATTCAAGGAAGATATAGATAAGATACTTCGATATCAATCACATTCAAATCAAAGAAATGAAATTTGACAAGGGCATCGTGGAATTGTGGGAATGTTGCTCTTTACCTGTCTGCATCCTCTTCAACAGACAAGTCCCCAACAAATGTCCCCAAATCAAACGCATTTCTTGATTCACTCGTCTCATCGCCGGGCGATCGGTCCTGCAACAATGAAACTCAATAGAACTAAGAGGAAAGGGAAGAACAACAGAAAATAGCGTAAAGAACGTAACTTCTTGAGTTCTGGAGATCAAATTGAAGAAAAGGAGAAATGGGAAATATGCAGACCTCAACCATTGCCATGGGTTTCACCTCCCTATCACTTCCAAGGGAGGGCTTGTGGATTGGTTCAATCTCTATGTGATTTCTGATGCTTAGATCTGTACAGTTGAGATGGTAAAGACTCGTCAAAGAGCTTTGAGACAACTAGTTTTATCTCAAATTGAGTGTTTTATATTTTTCATAAAATTCAAAGATACTTGAATAGGTAAATAAATTCGTAGTATTATTTGAATTTTATCGCAAAAACTGTAAATAAATTATTAAAAAAAGAATCTTTTTATACTCATGATAATTCTCACTATCACGTGTACAAAAAAGATGTGCGTATTTTCTAACTAGAATTAGTGAGCTTGTTGATTTTAATTTTTGTTTTGAGTTTTTTTTTTTAAATGTAAAATTTGATTAAAAAAATACATTAATATAATATAAAAATAAATAAATAAACACAATTATCAATATAAAAATACAACAACCATAACACAAAATCACAACCCACAAATAAACTAAACATTCCAGTAATTTCCTCTAAATATGCTAATTCAAGTATCATGATTAATTTTTCACCATAAATAATTATCAAATTTTAAGTCAAAATTAACTATTTTACATATTTATCAGTATTAAACAAATAAAGTGGAATATCATACCACATTTAATTTTTCTGTCACTTTTTTATTAGTAAAATGGATTTTATATATCACGCAACATTTTCTTTTAAATAACTCTTTTCTTGCACACCTTAAATTGTATTTTAAGGCCTAGGTTGGGAGACCTAAGTAGATTATACCATGGCAATAAAATAGAACCAGAGTAACAAATTCGATTAGATTAATTAAAAATAAATTAATAAATCGATTCAATTACGTAACCAACTTCTTATAAATTAAAATTGATTAATTTAATAATGAGTTAATTAATTAACTGATAAAATCAATCAATTGAATAATAAAATCAATCAAATTAACAAATAAAAATAGTTGATTTAATTACAAATTAATTGGTTCAC
>JAOXYD010000134.1:1115829-1131347 GCA_028565735.1 Pinacopodium congolense | reverse complement strand
CACTGAAAAATTTGAGGATAAAGGTGTCACCAACCAATTTAGAGTACAGAATCACTGGCCTGAGTGAATGCCTTTGCAAAGAGCAGTTGTGAGTTAATTATCCTCAAACCTTATTTCCATAGAAACTGCTAGGGGGTAATAACCAACATTTCAGCCTTTTTATGCTTTTTCCTTCCATATTTGGAAATTTTGTATTTATTTTATGATGTTTGTGAAACATTTTCTTAATTGTAGATTCTCAATGAAAACAAAAACTTTGAAAGATGAAAATGGCGATGTTGAAGCTGTTGATATAACAGTTTATGATTATTTTGTTAATCATCGGGGCATTGATTTACGATATTCTGGAAATTTACCTTGTATTAATGTGGGCAAGAGCAAAAGACCGACCTATATTCCTGTTGAGGTAATCAAAGTATTTTCTTCTTTTAATTTCTTGTTATTCTTTTCTACTTCCTTTTGGGTGTATGCTTGTGGATAAGATGCCAATCAAGCTCATTTTCTACTGTCTAGCTTTGTACTCTTCTCCCACTGCAACGCTACATGAAGACATTATCAGTTCTTCAGAGGTCTCAGTTGGTTGAGAAATCAAGGCAAAAACCTCAAGAAAAGATGAGGATCTTGACTGCTGTGAGTTTGTGCTCATTGTTTTTAAGAGAAACAGATTTTAGCATATACTGTCTTTGTGATTGTTTATGGTTGGTGCAGGTAATGAAAAGCAACAACTATGGCGCTGAGCCAATGTTGCAATCCTGTGGCATCAACATCAGCAGTCATTTTACTCAAGCGGAAGGACGTGTACTATCAGCCCCAAAGGTATCTAGTCATCTACTCACTGACATAGTTCTTGCTGTTATTGTTTTCCCCAATATTTCTTAGTGTTCCATACTTAAACAAGCATTTCATAGGTAAATAACTCTGAATAACTGAAGCATTTTATTTCATCTGGTGACAGTTGAAGGTAGGAAATGGAGACAATGTGATTCCAAGGAATGGGCGGTGGAACTTTAACAATAAGGTGGCCTTTGAACTTAGTGTGCTTGAATATTGAATGTTCCAGTGATTGTAACTAGAAAACTCCTTGCAGAAATATGTCAAACCTGTTAAAATTGAAACTTGGGTTGTGGTGAACTTTTCTGCTCGTTGCGACATACGTAGTCTATGCCGAGATTTGGCTAAATTTGGAGAAATGAAAGGGATTGTAAGTTGTTTTCTAGTGCATTATTTTTGGTGCCTATTGCTTTGTTGTAGATCTTATTGGATTATTATGTTTTCCCTTTAGTTCATGGATACCCCAGAGGAAGTTTTTGAAGAGAGTTCGCAATTTCGACGGGCACCTGCTCCTGTTCGGGTGGACAAAATGTTTGAACAAATACGACCCAGATTTCCAGGGGATCCCCCTCATTTTATTCTGTGTCTACTCCCTGATAGGAAGAACTGTGACATGTATGGTTAGTCATGTTATTATGATTTGAGATCTTACTGTTGAATGCATTATCCCCAAGTATGATAGTTAGCCAAGTTAATGTTTAAGGTCCTTGGAAAAGAAGGAACCTTGAATTTGGAATTTTCAACCAATGCCTTGCGCCTTTTAGAGTCAATGAGCAGTATCTCATGAATGTTCTCCTAAAGATAAATGCTAAGGTGAGCCATCTAACCACTATCTAATGTGTTGCATAAATCTTCCAATTTATTTTTCTTCTGTGGCTGCACAAGTGTTCATCGTTTCTATTTCTCATGCTTATTATCAGCTTGCTGGTCTCAACTCTCTATTGGCAATTGAGCAATCAAGAAACTTGCCTGTGGTTTCAAATGTTCCTACCATAATCTTCGGAATGGATGTTTCACATGGCTCCCCTGGTCAATCTGGCATTCCATCTATTGCCGCGGTTTGATGCTTTTCCTTTTGTTATTGTGAGCAGCTTAGGTTTTGTTATTTGTATCTACTTCATAATCAGTAATTCTAAGTCCTGGATTCTTTTTTTTTTAATTTTTAGGTTGTAAGCTCTAGGAATTGGCCTCTACTTTCTCGCTACAGGGCTTGTGTTCGTAGTCAATCGCCAAAGGTTGAGATGATAGATTCTCTTTTCCAGCCAACTGAAAAAAATGATGCAGGGATTGTCGGGTAAGACTTCAACTATATATCAAAATTAAATTTAGTATTCAGATGACCTTAAGTTTTCATTGCCCCTTTTTTATTGTCCATTTCTCTACATACCACACCATTCACTCCCTTCTGTATATCTGCTGCTGAATTTGCTCCATTATAGACTGCTTACATATTCAAGTTGTGCCAATCCATTTTATTTCAGGGAACTATTATTGGACTTCTACATAAGTACTGGCCAGACAAAGCCATCTCAGATAATCATATTCAGGTTAAACTCTGTTCTCTGCAGACTGAACTCTTTCAGTAGTTTCGTTCGGTCCCATTTTCTTAAAATTCTGAGAGTAACATGTAAATAAGTAAGAACTTTGCACAGGAGAAGCACTTACGTCATCTTTTAAGTGCTAGTTATCACTTACATGATTGCTCTGCTCTCTTCTTGATTAGCTGTGCTCAGAATTCATGAACAGTAGAGCATGGTGATTGCTTGTACTTGGTTTATCTTTGTATGCCATGGTGCACTTTATTTCTGCATGTCCCAATCTACTTCCCTCTTTTTGCAGCCTATCATCTATGCTACTGATCATGCCATAATTTTTTCTGTTTGATGATGCCCTGTGGCCTGGAGTACACAGTTTGGGAACTTTTCTTTTGACAAAATAGACTCAATATACAATCCTACTTCTAGCTTCATAAACACGTAATGAAATTATCATATTTGCATGTGGTACTTTCTCCTTTTTTTCTGTTGTTCTACTTTTTAGCTTGATCATTCTGCTGTTGGTTTATATTTGAAGTTTTAGTTTTAGATGTTTAAAGTTTTGAGCTAAGATTTCCACAGGACTTTTTGTAAGTCCTGTTTAATATATTATTGTTTTTGTTTTTGTTTCATGTAACTCAATCTTCTTATGTGAATTGAACGTTTGTATTCGGTGTTATGCTTTTAATCATAAAGGGACGGAGTAAGCGAGTCACAATTTAATCAAGTCCTCAACATTGAGCTGGATCAAATCATTAAGGTTTTTTCTTTAGCTTCCCACACATTTATATGAAGTTCCGTATTTATCATTGGTTGACAAATACGTATGACTCGGGAGAATTTTTACATTTGCTGTTTTGTGTTCATCAGGCCTGCAGGTTTCTTGATGAAAGTTGGTCGCCAAAATTCACTGTAATTGTTGCACAGAAGAATCACCACACCAAATTCTTCCAGGCTGGCTCTCCAGACAATGTTCCTGCAGGTTGGTATTTGTGAAATTTGTACAAGATGAACCCAGTTGAACTTTATCTTGCCAATACTAAAAACTTGATTTATGATATGCAGGAACTGTCATAGATAATGGTGTTTGTCATCCAAGAAACAATGATTTCTACTTGTGTGCACATGCAGGGATGATAGTAAGTTTAACATATAATAAATTTTAACTTATTATATATTTAGTTATGCTTTCAATTTTATAAATGAATTCATATAAAGAAATTATATTTATCTTGATTTTGTAATCTATTTATTTATGATGGTAAAAAATATGAATAAACTCATATTATATTTTTATTTTATGAATATATTTACTTAATATAATTTATATTGTGTCTAGTTTTTTTAAAATTTTATTTTGAATAAATGTAAAGCCAAGAAATATTATATATTGTAATCTTCTTTCACTTTATTTATTTGGTACTTATTAGAACATTTTTTATGAAATCAAAAAGAGTTCATTAATTATATACGTTAAATTTAATTTAATATCAATTTAATTTTTTTAATTTACAAATGCATTATATGTTGTATTTAGATTTTATAAATGCATCTATTTAGAATTGTGAAAAATATATACATGATGTTTTGATTTTATAAGTGCATTTATTTAGAACAATTAGTATTTTTAAATTTTTTATAAACATTGATTTGTGTTAAACATAAAGTAAGAGTATTTTTCACCAGGATGCATTACATGTCAAACCTTAGTCTATATATTTATATATATAGATTGATTATAACCTAATTAATATTGATAGGGGACAACAAGGCCAACACACTACCATGTTCTTTATGATGAGATTGGCTTTTCTGCTGATGATCTACAGGAGCTTGTCCATTCTCTGTCATATATGTAAGTTCTTCGAATTTGATAATAGTCGATATGCAGTCAATATGTTTTGCAAACATCTTTCACTGCTGCATTTGCTCTAAATATTGCAGATACCAGAGAAGCACAACTGCAATATCTATAGGTTTATCTTCCTTTGGTATTCTTGTGCGATTGGCATTTTGACGGCTGTGAATTCAACACATCTAACATAAAACTGCCAACCTGCCTAATTTGATTTCTAATACTGCTAAGTTGAGCCATTGCTGCCGTTTCTGAATTGAGCATGGATTTTGTTGCATGAAGTCACCCGCACTATCATTTCACACATAACTGACTTTGTTTTTATCATTTTGCGCATCTTCCTCTCTCGTGTTTCTCATGAAAATGTCTTTATGCTTATCATAATTCGACCTTACAAGAGTAAGATAATGTGTTGGCTTTTGATGAACCGAAGGTTTCTAGACGATACACAGCATTTAATTGAACTCATGTCAATTGTGTGTAGTTGCCCCCATCCGATATGCACACCTAGCAGCAAGTCAGTTTTCATCATTCATGAAGTTTGAAGACATGTCGGAAACGTCGTCAAACGACGGAAGTCAGCCGTCCTCTGTGCCGGAATTACCGAAGCCGGATCCATGAGTCCAAAGTTCCATGTTTTTCTGCTGATGTGCTAGCTACATCTCCCAGGTCAAGCTGGATGTACATGTGAATCATCAGTGGTAGTATCCAGGTAGATGTACATAGTGTAGGATTTTGTTTGTACATATGAATCATTAGTTGCAGTATCCAGTTAGATGTAAATAGTTTAGGTTAAGACAAGTTTGCACGTGGATATGGAAATGCTCTTGTTGGTAGCTCTAGACTTTCAAGTTAGGCTGCTTTTAAGCTGCCAATAATTAAGCCCTTCAAAAAAATATAGAAAGTGGCTTTTTCAGCTTGCTATCATTTCAGTGTTTGCTTTTGGTTCACTCTTAGACCATTCCAGGCTAAAGTGATAGATCAATCAAATAGTTGAGTGAAGTATACACTTTCACTGAATTAAAAATGGAATTGGACTGATTGTTTTGACTGATTGATTTAACTTGGTTAATTGGTTTATCGAAAATCGATTAATAAATCGATTTAATTATAAGTAAAAGCTTCTTAAATATAAAATCAAACTGAAAAAGTAAAAAAGCAAAATCGAAAAATGATAAATAAGGAAGGGAATCACTATCTTGTGTTATTACATGTCTTGAAATTAATGCTTTTATTTTTTAATTTTTACAAATTTGATAATTCAAAGACTAATTAATAATTTTATTTTCTCTTACAAATTTGACAATTTCAACGTTAAGTCATACTTTTTACCAATAAGATAGAATGTAAAATTTACCACCTACACATAAAAAAAATGAGCATGAAGTCAAGTGCTAGAAAAAATGATACGTGATATAATGGAATAAGAATAATAGAACAAATAGATAGAAGAAGTAGATGAGAGAGAAGAATCACACTTATTGTTATATTATTCAATGAATTCCACATGAACAATTGTATTGAATTTATACACTAAATCAATGATTAGGATTAAATCTTGTTTACATCTTTGACCAATTCTGTTAGTCACAATAGTAATTAATTAAATTTGGCAGGAAACAATTCAACTCTTAATAGCTTTTAATTAACACTCCAAAACTACATAACATCACTCCCCACATTTTAATCCCTTATCCTTAAAGGAAAATCAGGAAATTGTATTAAAGATTACGAGTAAATTTCTATGTTACATCTGCTGGTGATGAGTTAGCTCGATGGATCAACCACTAAGTCATTGTCACATTGCCTCTTTTCACTATACGTTTGTCCAAGATAATTATTGGCTTTAACATAGTAGTGGAAACAGTAGATGGTGGTAAGGTAGCATCTATTTGAGTGCAATAGAGAACCCTTTTCAATTGAGAGATGTAGAAGAGAGGATGAATGACAGAGGATAGTAGTATATCTAACTTATACTCTACATGGCCAATCTTGTCTAATATCTTGTAAGGGCAAAAATACTTAGTTGCGAACTTTAGAACTTCTATAGCAGCCAAAGAGCTTTGGTGATAAGGCTATAGTTTCAAATAAACCATATTACCAATGTCAAATGAGCAATATATGTAATGCTTATTAGCTTGTGCTACCATATATTATCGAATTTTAAAGAGATGATGCTTAAGTAATTGAATTACTGCTTCTTAATCTTAGAATAGTATGTAAACAACAGCAACTTGAATCTTTTGGAGAATATAGTAGATATATTGGTGTAGGAATACTACATAAAGCTTGAAATCATGTAATATTAATGGCAGTATGGTATAAGGTGTTATACCAAAATTCTACCAATGAAATCTAATATCACTTCTTTTTTTTTGGCAAGTCTTCAGTCATGCATCGAAGATAAGATTTAGGCAATGGTTAACTACTTTAAATTGACCATTAGTTTGAGGGTGATATGAAAATAAATGCCTTAAATCTACTCCCTACAATTTGAAAAATTCCTGCCAAAATATGTTCATGAAAGTAGAGTCTCTATCACTTATAATGGTGGCTAGAATCCACTGAGCTACAATAGCAACAATGTAAGAATGAGACCAAGGAATAAAGTGAGCATATTTTGTGAGTCAATCCTCCACCACCAATATCACGTATTTATACTTGAACTTTTGGAGGTCCTCAATGAAATCCATTATGATGTCTATAAAAAATTGATTAAGGAATAGGCAATGGTTGAAGTAGATCAAGTGATGCTACATTCTCATGTATATATTGTTGGAAAACATCACATTGTCTAATGAATTCCCTCATTGACCTTCGCATACCCTTATAATGTAAAATTGTAGCAAGCCTGTGTGATAAGTAGCATGAATACCTTAATGTCCCCCAAAAGCATTATTGTAGAAATGTTGCAATAGGTGATTTCAAAATTTAGGAACTTGACCAACTACTAGTCTTCCTTTCTATAATAATTGATCATGTGAGTAGGAATAATGAGAAAAAATGTTTCCTTACTATAGAGTTGGAATAATTTCTTGAAGGTGGTTGTTTTGTTGCCATGAAACTTTAATCCTGTTCAACAAATTTATTGGAACAAAAAATAAGGCATGTAATATGACATCAAAAGAGTGGATTCTAGAGAAGGCATCTACAATTGGGTTGGATTTGAGCTATTTATATTGAATCTCATAATTATGTTATCTTTAAAAGCCAAGTGTATTGACTTAAACTTGTTAATTTCTGATCAAACAGAAATTTCAATGGCTGATGAATGATTTTTATTATAAAATATGTACCTATTAAATACTACTTCCATTTCTTTAATTAAAAAAGAATAACAAACATTTCTTTTTCATAAGAAGGAAGTGCTTAATGGTGTGGTGACAACATTTTGTTGATGTAAACTATGGGGTGTCCATTTTGAAGAAGAATTACTCCAATACCCGTGCTAGAACTATTTATCTCCATAATAAAATCTTGATTAAAACTGGGTAATGTTAAGATTGAAGTTGAGATAAGGGCTTATTTGAGTGAATCAAAGGATTGATGTGTTGCTTCATTACATTTAAACACCATATTACTTCTCAATAAAAGATTAAAGAATGAGATAGTTGAACATAATTCTTGATAGATCTGTAATAATAACTAGCTAGGCCAAGGAATCCTTAAAGTTGTTTTTGATAATATAGGAACAAGCAATTCTTGAATAGCTTGAATTTTTCTTGAATCTATAACTACTCCTTTATGGGCTATAAAATGGCTTAAGTATTCTATAGAGTTTGTTACAAAATTACATTTACTGAGCTTAATAAATAAATTGTTATACAATAGTGATTGGAATATTTTGATAAGATGAATAATATGATGGTTCATATCATTGTATATATTTAATATCATAAAGAAAAATAAGACAAACTTTCTTGGATAAGGTTTGAATACCTTATTCATGAGACTTTAGAAAGTAGATGGTGCATTAATCAGGTCAAATGGCATACTATGAACTCATAATAGTTCAAATATGTTTTAAATGCTATTTTACGTATGTTATTAGGACGCATTCTGATTTGATGGTTACCAAACCTCACATCCAATTTAGAAAATATTTAAGCTCTATACAGTTCATCTAATAATTCTTCTATGACAAGAATGGGAAATTTTTCCTTATATTCATGTTGTTAAGGCTTTTATAATCAACGCACATCCTCCATGTATTGTCTTTCTTTTTAATTGGGACAATAAGAGAGAAACAAAGGAGAGCTACTGGCTTGTTTGGCACTCGTATATAATAGCTCTTAATTCTTGTTTTCAATGGTATCTTCCTTTACTGTCCCATATGTGTAGGGTCTGATGCAGACTGGTTGAGTTCCTTCTTTTAACTTGATTTTGGGGTCATGTTGACTATGTAAAGGTAATCCATTTCACTCATGAAAAACTCTGCAAACGTCATAAATAATTTTGATATTGTTATAGATAGACTATTAACCTTTGTTGTTAAAATCAAATTCTATTGAGTGCAATAAGGCTAGAGAAGATTGTAGCTTTATAGCATAACATTAAGTTAATGACAATTGTGAGCCCTTGGTCAATAACTTCTACATGCCTTCATGAGTTACCAACTGGACTAGGTATCATCTTCTACCTTCTATATATACTCATGATTCCCTAATTGAAACTTCATTTGTAGCAATTTAAAGTTCCAAGTAATATCACCTAATTCAAATAGCCACCATATTCCCAGTACCATATCATAATTGTCTAAGATTGGTATTAAGAAATCAACTTTAAATTTATACCCTTGCATACTCCATTTAAATGCTCTATAAGTATCCTTACAAATTAATTCATTTCCATTAGTTGCAATAACTTTATGTTCAACGGTAGTTTTTAATGTGCAGCCTAATTGCTTATCTACTTTAATATCCATGAAATTGTATGTGCTACTTAAATCTATCAAAAGAAACAACATTCTTGTGCCTATATATCCTTTTATTCTCGTAGTATTAAGTATAAGTACCATTGATGGCATATAATGACAATTAGAGAGACACTGAATCTTTTATTCATTGAGTTATTGACATCCTTAGCAACTTCTGTTTCCTCAAGATCATCACCTTTAATTGTTAACATATATAGCTGTCTTTTCTTACATTGGTGACCAGGAGTAAAATTTTCATCACACTAAAAGCAAAACCCATTTTGTCTTCTTTTATCCATCTCTTTAATAGATAAATTCCTTATCTGCTTTTTATTTGCATTATTGGAGCTAGTATATGCTAGCGTACCTATTTTAAGTATATTGGCATAACATTAGGATTGATAATCAACCTTACCACTATTCTTGTAGACTGCATTTTATTCCTTCCACTTTAATATTTACCCCTATAATCTAAGAAACCCTTCTTAGACCACAGTACCCCTTAGACTTTAGCCAAAGTATAAACAGATTGTAAAGTAGTTGGGTTGAAAAGCCTAACAGACATTTCCTTCTTTTCCTTCAATCCTCCTAAGAAGTGACTGATAGCTTGGTCTTCACTTAAATCAGTCTTACTTAGCATTATATCAAATTCGTTAAGATATTATTAAAGCAAACCAACTTACTTCAGTTTCTTAATTTCAAAAACTAGAATTATAAATACTTGCTCCCCAAACCTTACTGACAATGCTTCCATAAATTCTCCCCAAGGAATCACTCTTCCTCTCTCCATCATTTTCAAAAAAGCTTTATACCAATTAAGAGCCTTACCATCTAAATGAAGGGATGCTAACTTCACCTTAGTTATTTTTAGTATATGATCAATCTCAAAAAATGGTTCTACTTTATAAATCCATTTATTTATCTCTTTCCTATCGAATTGAGGAAACTCTAATATAGTATAATGGTTACTGTTATAATAATTCGACTCTTAGAATTTTGTTACTGCTACTATTAGTTTATTGTTGTGATTGAGACATTATTTATGTATTTTGTAAAGCCATCCTTGCCATCATCATCTTAATTTGCTCCATTATTTTATTATTTTGCTCACTAATTTCCTCAATTGTTTTGCTTTGTTTCTCATTATTTCCTTCATCAGGTTTTCAAGATCTTTAAGATCATGTTTCTTGTTATATTTCGCCATTGTCAAGATTATGCTCTGATACCAATGATACATGGTATAGCAGAACAAGAATGATAGAATAAAGAGAAAGAAAAAAAAAAGAGAAGAAGAAGATGAAAGAGAAGAATCACAATTAATGATGTATTATTAAATGAAATGTACAATTATATTGAATTTATACATTGGAATCAATGGTTAGGATTAAATCTTACTTAACATGTTCATCCAATTTTATTAGTTGTAACAACAACTAACTAAATTTGGCGGGAAATACTTAAACTCTTAACAACTTTTAACTAACACTTTAAAACTATATAACAAAAAGTAAGGCAAAACCTTTTTCCAAAGCATGTAATTATAGGAAACTTTAATAGGTACATTTACGTCATCAATTAACGTCATCTTAAATTTCAACACTATTTTGATTGAATAAAAAGAATCAATTGTAATTTAATTTTAAATATAAAAAATAAAAATACAATATATTACAATAAAAATAATGTTATATATTGTTAAAATATAATTTATTTAAATACAAATATTTTGGATAAAAATATCATTTATAATCTTTAAATATATCGGAGAATTTGAAAATTTTAATGAAGATAAAATGCAATCTCTTTCAAAAATATAATTTTAATAGTTATTATTTTTAAATTTTACATTAGATTCAATTTCAATTAAAATTATTATTAATTGATTATACATTAATATTTATTTTATTTTTATTTTTATTTCAACAAAGTATTTGATATTTACATTATATTTTTACTTCTTTTATAATTTATAATTTTTCTTCATTTTATACCAAATTTAAGACAGTTTAATAGTAATAGAATTTTAAACTTTAAACCTTTTCCCTTATTGATTTAATATCCAACCCCATTTTTAAAATACTGTATACATTTGACATCAAAGGGCAAGGTCGAGGCAAGCAGAACACTAATAAAGCTCAAGGTATCTGATAGTAACTATCAACTGGCAAAATTGTATGAAGTGACGCAAAATTGCATGATGAAACCAAGAAAATTTTCAGTGTTTGCATATATATCAAGGTTCTTCGAGTGTGAAGTAAATAAGCATGGACAAAGGAAATAAATTAGCAGCAGGCTGCTATGGAAGTAAAGCACATGACTTGGTTATCTAGCGATTGACTTATGATATGAGGTTAGCCTAACAAAACTACATGTGAATCAGAAATACCATGTTCCAAACTCAAAACATAACATTCTTGTAAGAAAACTGGATGTCAGAAAGGAGCTGAAGTCGTTCTGCGAAGCTGATGTCTAGGATCTGGAAGTGCTGCTACACATGGTAAGGCCTTCTCAGCCTCCTGAGAACCAAAAAAACCAACAGAAATAGAAGAGATGCTTATCATGTGTACACATAGAATCATAATCCTGGTTCTGAAATTACTTCTCTTCCTGTTTCATCCCTTACAATCAAGTACCGTGCAAAATCAATACAGGTTACATCATAAAAATTCTCGTTTCCTCACAATTTACATAAGTGAAGAGATCATCAACAACAGAAGCAACCTTAACTATACAGTACAACTAATTTGGAAGCAGATAGACTCTTTCAAGTCAGATAAATTGTTTGAGAATCCATGGCTGCAAACAAGTTGGCAAGTAATGCAGATAGAGATAAGCAGATAAAACTGTCTTATGCAGGAAGAATGACTTGTAATAGCTTGTTGCAGGCTTGGATGGCTCCCAAAGTTCACTTTTACTTCTATCATCTTTTCCTAATAAACTGTCTAATTATGGTCAACTCTGTTCATTATATATCCAATTCTTTCAAACTCAAATCTATAAAATCTTATACTCTCTCTCTGAAACTCTGGTACACAAAATTGATGTCATATAAATGTTAGAAACATCTGAACTATGATTTCTTATAAATCCACAGCAACCTAGTAGATGCCATGCAGCTAACTTTTTTTCACTCAACAAGAGATTCAGACACTCTAGTGCCACAAATAAGAAGAGTACTATTATGTGACCTGCAGATGGTAGGCATCTGCCATCTCCCCATGAAAAGATCTAAAAGACCTTACGTAATATATTTAAGGTACGTAGAGACATTTAGATCTTTTTATGAAGTGATAGTCACGGATATCCATCACCTATTGACCGCAAATGTTTTTCGAAATAAAAAGTATATGATATGTACATGTCTGTATGCAGGATAGCCATATATCAACTCCAGTATTGAAGTGCTGGATGCAACAAGCCAAAAACTGCAAGTGCAGAAGAAACCAATACCATGGCAATGGAGGATGGAGGCTAATTTAAGTTTGACCACAAACAAGCAGAAAATATTGGCATATATAGACTCAACTTCTTGTCTGTGACAAGAATTGATCTCAGAAGTTTCCTAATCCAAATAGATATCCAAAGAAGCTGTGTTACCTGTTGGCTGCGAAGCCTTTTATTCTCTTCTTCTAGCTGAGAAACCTTTATCTCCAGCTCATAGGTATAAGCCTGGAATTTCAGTATACAATTATATTGAAGACTTTATAGAAGAATTCATACGACCAACAAATACTTTGAAGCATAAAAGAGCATCATACTGAAATTCCAACCTGTTTCCTTGCTCGTGATCGAGCAGCTGATTCCCTGTTCTTGATCATCCTCTTCTGCCTCCTTTCAACAGTCTTCTCAACAACATCTCCAGAGGCAGCCCTTTTCCTTCCAGGCGTTTGTGTATCTGATAAAGTCCCCATCAAAGAAGATGGAGACATGGTCGCTTGTGTATTATCAGTATAGGCTGCTGCTGCATCTAGAACAGGACTAGATTGTTGAATGGGATAGTGGCCTGTTGAGAACACTGCCATCATGTTTTGTTGATTTTGTGGTTCTTGTGGATGGTGTTGTACTGAAGAAAGCTGGATTGGCATCCATTGAGTATTTTGATGAGGAACACCGCCATTGTTGACTGAAGCCAATTCAGTGTTCACGCCAGCTTCTGCCAAGAAGTCCGCAAGGGTCATCTCTCCAAGATTAGGTTCTCTTTGTTGAGGATTTTTATCATGAATATTATGTGCAGAATTTCTCTTCTTTTGTTGAATACTTTTCAACTCCTCATCTACAGTCTTCTGGCCAGTATCTCTTGACAGTGGTAAAGATACCCCAACATTATCTTGAGCAGTACATACACTCTTGAGAAACTCATCAAGACTCATGCTTCCCAAAGGTTTCGCCAAATCACCTAACTGGTTCAAGTTTTGAACCTCATCAAGGTTCAGGCTTAGTGAGCCTTGTCTGTAAAAAGACTGCACCTTTCCTTCTTCAATTGCACCACCTTGAGATCCCATTTTTGCTCTGGTCCCTTTCACTCAACAATGTAATATAATCCACCTGAATGTTTATATTTACTACTCACTCACCATTCCATAGATCTAGACCAAATCTACTTCAGATCCTCAGCCTAAAAACAGGATCTCGATGCAATAAAGAGGGTTTCTTAAGGACTGTGAAAAGTAGACAGAAACAATCAAAACAAGAGAAAATCTTAAGAGCAGAAATGAAATGCTCCAAATGGAAGAAAAACTTCTTGAACCCAGTTATAGGTGTATCTTCCTGTGGATTGTATATGATCTAGAGCCAAAAGCAAAATGTAAGAAACACTCACTTAAATAAGTGAAAGTGTGTGAGTGAGAAGGGAAGCATAAAAACCCACTTGAGGGTAGGCTGAAATGGACCACAAGATCAACAAGAAAGTAGAAACTTCCTTGAGGTGATGTTGCTGCATGGAGTCATCAACCTACAGAACCCAAAAAAAGGCCAAAAAAGGGAATAGAAACATGGGTACGAAACAATAGAATGTATGACAAAAACAGAAGTCCACCAAGCAGTAATATTAATAATGAAGTGGGTTTGGTATTGCTTTTTTACGGTAGTTTTGATATATTTATATTGATTTTTGTGTTTTGTTCTCGAATTTTATATTGTATTAGTGTTTTGATTTTTTTTATTTTTATGTTAAAAATAAAAATAAAAAACTTAAGTTATACCAAACAAGCCTAAAGCAACAAACCTTTTTCTGTTTGTGCTAGAAAATGGAGAAAAAAAAAACAGAAACGAATAAGAGAATCCAAAAACTTCTGACATGGGAATTTGTAGGAAGAAAGAAAATAAGAATGGAAGAAAATCTGAAGCTAGGTGGTGTACTTACATGCCGCAGGATCCGATCTGGAACATAAAAATGTGTGTGTGTTTTTTTTTCATTTGGCAGTGGTTTTTATTATTTCCCATATTTTCATTGTTCTGTTCTTTTCTATAGTTAGTGATAATACTCTTGTATAACATGCTAGCTTTTGATACTATGAACAGCCAAATCATTCATATTCATAAGTTTCATTTAATTTGTTCACAACTTTCACCTACTAAAGACTAGAAGGCCTTATATAGTTAGGTTTCTATTTTTAATTTTTAATTTTTAATTTTTAAAATATATAAATAAAAAAATAGTACAGAAACTAATAAAAATAACATACTAATACAGTATAAAAATAAAAATACATAAAAATCATAATAAAAATTATAATTAACAACCCTATTAAACGTGCCCAAAGTATATTACCATATTTTAAGAATTAACAAAGAATTTTAATCCCTAAATGGGACACTAATACTCAAGCCTAATTTTGATTAGATTGAGTTTAATCAAGAGATTTTATATGGAATTGACTCAATTTTTTTATAAGTTATCTATTCTTTCCTATAAAAGGTTCATCTTTTTACTCATATTTTTGGAAATTGAATCAAATTTGATGAAGTTCAATTAATCATGCTACCAACACTATAGATAGCAATAAGTCTATTATTATACTCATTGCTTAGCATTGAATCAAGATACTCAACTATATTTATTCCATTAAAAAAGATTATATTAAAAGTTCGTCTGGTTTAATTTTTATTTTTACTTTAATATATTTTTATCGATTTATATATTTTTATTTTCATACTATATTTATATGTTATTTTTTAAAATTTTTATACTATTTTTTAAATTTTCATATTTGAAAGATAAAAACAGGTGAAAACAAAATCAAACAACCCTTAAATACATCTCTGTTATCCTTCTTTTTATGGTAACAATATCTCAAATTCTTGGGAGTCGAGGGAAATAAGAATATTAATAATATTACGGATTTAAAAGTAATACACGAGAGAAGAAAATGAAGGGAGACAA
>JAOXYD010000134.1:1085773-1102941 GCA_028565735.1 Pinacopodium congolense | reverse complement strand
TTGAGTGATTTCATCATTAAAACTATTGAAACGATTTGGTATTATTTTTGTTTTGCGATTTTTGTTTCTTATTTTTTAAAATATAAAAATTTAATAAAAATAATACAAAAATCGAAAAAGATAATATACTAATAAAGCATATAAATTTAAAAAAAAGTATAAAAACTCAAAAAATAAACAAAAACCAATATATATATATACAAAAATAAAAACGAAAAATGATACCAAACGTGCTCTACGTATATATAATTTAATTTGTATTAATTTGTGTAAAACAAAATTTAATTATGGTTGAAAATAAATAAAATTATATAAATAAAATTAAAAAATAATGTCCATAAGAGATGAGTCTTTCTCAAAATCAAATTTTCACAAAATAAATTGTTGGCATGTGTAACTTAATAACTTATAATAGCATTTCCTATTGACATTCGCATTACATCAAATTTAGTAGTCGGAATTTCTTAAGCATATATGCTTACATATACTATTTTATACATGTCATACTTCTTGAACTCTGAGGTTCCAAATTATTTTCAAAAAAGGAGAATAAAGCAAAGAACTGATTCGAGCATCCATAAATCACAATTTCTACATATTGGCAATATTACGATATTCTTTTCCAACTTCAATCGTGGGTAAAAGGTATTATTCTTTCCAAAATTTGCAATTGACATACTAGCTAGAAATTTTTTGAAAATAGATTTAAATTTTTTTAGATATACTCATGGGACTAACGATAGGGGTTAGAGACAATTTGGCATGGATTATGTTTTTTGTGTTAAATTATGTGTAAGTATAGTTGAATATATAGTGGTTATTAAAGAGTTTTTTACAAATAAAATTGTTAAAATTGTCTTTTATACATTAATAAATAATTTAAAGCGTTCAGGGTTAATTTGAATAATTTTATTTGTGATACTTAATAACAATCACCAGAAAATTAATAAGTATTTCTCTTCTTAAAAGAAAGAGAACTAAGTGTGAAAATAAAAATATAAATAGGTCAAATTAATCATAATTATTATATGCAAATCTAAATTTGTAATTAAGACTTAATTACAGGACCTTTTAACGATCATTATAAGTATTCATCATATGAAAAATATTTAAAATACTTCTTGAATATTAAGGAATAATTTTAAATTATAAAAATTTTAAATTTTTTTTCTTTATGGTGATACTTATGACCATTCAATCACTATTACAATTAATGCATGGAATTAAGAGTATAAAATAATTAACTAGTAACTTTTTGCGAGTAAAGAATATATAGTTTCCATGCATCTTGTGACTTGACACAATCCTCATCAGTCAAGAATACAAGAAGCCAAGTGGATTTCCTGATGTAAAAGCGACTTATCAAAGGATATAATCTCAAATCCCGAAGGGAAAAACACCTGTGAGTTGCAAACATTCAGATATCCAAAATGTTGTTCGGATGGAGATTTGGGAAGTCACAGATATCGAAAGCCTTGGCTGTAAGTTAGATGATCTTTCAACTTCTGACTGTCCATATCCATCCTTTCATTTTTCATGCTGCTTCCAAGACTCACCCTTCTCCTGGTAATACACAGATTGTGGAGCTTTTGGTGCATATGGATTGTGAAGGGTGTGAGAAGAGAATAAGACGAGCAATCTCAAAACTAGAAGGCAAGTTTTCATCATTATCAAACACACTTTTTACTAGATATCTTAAAGTCGTGATCAGTCGAATTTCTATTTTTAGTTTTTTATTTATATTTTTAAAATTAAAAAATTAATAGATTCAAAATAAAATGGTTTATTAAAAAAATATATTGTTTTTTGAACAATTTATTTCGTATTTAGTATTGTATGATTCTATTATGTAAAAATTCTGAATCATTCTCTTAAAACTTATCCTTTTCATTATAAATGATGCAGATTACATTGAAATGACCTGATACAATAGAAAATTTTCAAATCATTGCGCCTTTCAATATAATCAAATTGAAAGTCCTAAGAGTGCCATATCTAGGAGTCTAAACTATGTGACTGAATAAACCTATTTCTATTTGTTGAGGGTCAAGGCTCCTCCTTCTCCTTCTTCAAATTCTGATTCATATTTTTTATATAGAAATCTTTTATCAATGATTGAACCAAATCTATTTTGCTTCATATCTAAGGGATTCTTTGGTTTGTACTTTCTTCCTATTTATAAATATATTTTTATGAATTTATAAAAATAAAAAAATTATAAATAAAAATCTTGTTTCTTTTTATTTAATAAACATGTAAACAGTTTTTTATTAAATAATACATATAATATATTAATTAATATGTATTTTTAAAGTAGATGAGAATATTTTAATTTAAGTATTTAAATTTATTTAGTTTTAGTTGTTATCACAAATTTTTTTTTGAGAAATTTCAATAAAAAGTTTCTGTTTTTAACATAAAAACTAAAAAAAATAAGATTAAAAACTATAAATTACAACAAAAATACAGAAGTGATAATAATCGATTCTAAGTTGGTGTCTTCGAGTACTTGCAGGAGTTGATAGTTTGGAAATAGACATGGCTAAGCAAAAAGTCACAGTTACAGGGTACGTTGATCACAGAAAGGTGTTAAAGGTGGTGAGAAGAACAGGAAGGAAAGCTGAGTTTTGGCCATTTCCATATGATAGTGAGTATTACCCATACGCATCCCAATACTTGGATGAAACTACTTACGCCTCTTCTTTTAACTATTACAGACATGGGTTTAATGAGCCAGTTCATGGCTACTTCCCTGACCAGGCCTACTGCACTGTGGATGACAATACTGTTCACCTTTTCAGTGACGACAACGTCCATGCTTATTGTAGTATCATGTGATTTTGTCAAGGATCTTCTTTTTTTTTTTTTTAATGTGTGAGTGTGTGATTAATAATGCTGAAAATTGGTGAACAGGTTACTTTAGTTCTTTTCTACGTTTTTATGAATCAAAAGACACAAAGTTTACAACAAAAAATCGAATTTAATATTTTTATTTATATTTAAATTAGATAATAATATTTTAAAATATTAAAAAAGAATTATAACATTTTCTAAATATATTTTAAAAAATCCTAATGTTTTAACTACATCAAATTTTTTATAAACATTTTTAAAATATTATAATTTTTTTGAACACTTTTAAAATAGTAGGATCTAACGTAAACAATCTCAAACGATAGAGTCTAACCTGAATATTAACACAAATATTAGAGATATATGATGCTTATTACCCAAAGTTTATTAAGCCAATTTCAACTCAGCCCACCATAAATGATTATGCATGTCTGCAGTGATTATCCTGAAATTTGATAGGTAACATTTGAAAACATTTGAGCTAAGTCACAAACATGTGTAAATGATATTTTTATTATAAAACATAATTTAATTTAATACAGTCATGTTTGCTTTCAAGTTGGTAGCATTCATAAAGATGTACTTGTAGCTTCTTATAGTTCAGTAACTTTTATTTTAAGAAGTAAAAAAAAAATTTAAAAACAAATAGATAATGCTATTGTTGCAAGCAAAATCATTGTGAAAATCTCTTCTCAAATAAAAATTTAGAAGGCCTAAGTCTATATATGGAACTTGTTTATCATGAATTACTATCTTTTATACAAACAAAATAATAAAGATCTATTATTATCTTCAGTAACAAAGAAGCTTAAATGTGATACCAAAAAGTACAACTCAAGTGATACTAGAAAGTACATTTACATCTCCTTGACATTTGACAAAGTTGTAAGTTTTGGCGCCAGTTCATTTAAGATTTTATTATTTATTTTTTTTAATTTAAAAATTGAAAAAATAGTGTAAAAACAAAAAAAATATATTAATACAGTATATAAACAAAAAAACAGCATAAAATTAAAAAAATACAAAAAATTTAATATAAAAATACAATAACCGTAACTAAAAATCACAACTAAAAATTAAAATTGAATCAAATAACTCCTTTCTTTTTTAGTTTCTATTTTTTTAATATAAAAACTTAAAAATAATATAAAAATAAAAATAAAAAATATATTAATAAAACACAAAAATTGAAAATTAGTATAAAATTAAAAAAACACACAAAATCGAAAAAATGATATAAAAATAAAAAACAAAAAAAACTGAAATAAAAAAAGCTGACATAATCATATTCTATAAACAAATGTGATAAACCTCTCATAGCAATCATATTCCTTCATGCCAAATCCTTCGCCACTAAATCCCATCCAAGCCCTTTAAATCATCCCTTTTTTTATCAAAATCAGTACATTCAAGCAAAAGTTAAAGGCAAATACAAGATCTCTCTTCTCAACCGTTCATCCTCTTCATCCAGTTAAGAAGGTTCTCTGCCTTCGACGAGTTCATCCATTCCCATTAAAAGAAATGCTTCAAAGAGTAATCATTTTTCGAATATGATCCACCTTACATTTTTCTTTCACTTTTTCTTCTCATGAACTTATGTCACTATTAAGGCCTAAAAAATTTTAGAAAAAAAGATCGTATATATCTGTACTATAATCTCCTAAATTAAATTTAAAATAAGCATTCATTAAATTTTTTTTATAACAGTTTATATAGACATCTATGTAAACTTTCAAAAAATTCAACAAATATTTTTTAATGTGTAGAAATATTTTTAGTAATCAATATAGCAAAATTTCAAACTTAATTATAGAGCTTTGAAAAATATAACATATAAGCTGCTTGCTATCACTTTTGTTTATTTCTTGTTTTTATTTTGTAAATATAGAAATTAATGATAGAAACATATTTGTTTTACTTTTGTTTATAAACATAGAATATAAATTTACAAAAATATGAATAAGAAATCATAAATAAGAAAATATAATATTTTATGTTTTATAATATTTTTATTTTTATTCTTTCATAAATAAGACTCATTATCATTCTCTCTCCCATCATCATTCAAACCCATAATTCTTCCATTATTTTCTTATATCCTCGTCTTTCATTTTCCTCATCTTTTTTCTATTAAACAGATTTTTAATAAAAATGAAAACATAAAATAGAAAATTGAAATAAAAAATGACAACAAAAAATAAAAGTGATAATGAAAATATCCCCAAACAACTACTTAAAATTTGTGATCTTACGATGTTTCGGTTGTTGATTTTCATATATTTTTGGAACACTCTAATATGAAGCTCATGCTTACATGCAATTAAACTGCAATGTTAAAAACAATTTACTTTTTTTAGTTTAATAATGTAATGATATGGGAAAACAAAAGTTTGATACATAGTTTCTGTGAAATTTTTGTTATACTAAACCATAGTTGCATCACTAGGTAATATTATCTAATACATTTTTTCCCAAATATTTGGTATACTTAATCTTAGCTGCATTACTAGCTAGTATTATTTCCTTGTACAATATTGAGGGTTAGAAAAGCTGAAAACTGTATAAGCAATCCAACCAATTAACAATTTTAAAAATGGAAAAGAAAACAGTTCTCCATTTGAAAAATTACTTACAACTATTTTAGGCAAAAAGTATATTTACAACCTTATCGTTTTTGTCAAAATACAGGTTAGATCCTAATGTTTTGTGGTTTACAAAAATAACCTCAACATTTCATACATGTTCAAACAAAACCCTAAGGTTTCACAAAATGTTTGAAAAGAACCTTGAACCATTTATTATATTAAATCTCCGTTATCTGCCACATGTGTGTGACATGTATCAGAATTTAATTGGTCTAGATGGACAACAGTGGAGCCCATCACCTCTTCCACTTCAAATGACACCAGATCATCTTCCTTTGTTTTTGACGATAGGCATCGGTCTCTCCCAACTCAACCTCCGTCGATAGCATCTCCACCTCAAACAGTAGCGTCTCCCAACTCCCGTCAACATCATCTCCACCATATCAAGATGGTAGTGTCTTCGTCTCTACAAGCCGAAGGCTCCTCCACTGTCACTGTAACATGGAGAACTGTCGAACTAGGCACTGTAAGATTCATCGTCTTCCTCCTGCTTTGATTATTGAAGAGCCACGACTCCATCTGGTCAATTGAGGGGTGAAGAGCGTTGTTAAGGTCGGTTTGAAGAGTGTTTCCAAAGGTAAGTAGAAATGGGTTTTTGTTTCGGGATTTGTATAGAGTTTCTAGGTGAAGAAAACAGGGGATCTGCAAACAATGTTTTGTCCCATTATATGTTATTGGTATTTAGTCAAAGTTGGGGTTTAAAATTCAGTAGACATTGATTATTCATTTATGTGGTCTAAAGCCTTGAAATTTTGTCTGAACCATAGGTAAAGCATTACTGGACCACTTGGCATTGTCTAAAGCTGTGGTGGACCCTTCTCCCTATTGTCTGCAATACAAGTACTCCCATGTGCTCCTTTAGTCTTAAAGTTCAACTTGCTGATTATTTTTCCATCTTTAGGTCCTTTAGTCTTAAAGTTGAAAGTATTTAGACTATTCTTTAATTTCGAATGCACTGCCCATAATTTTTTCCCCTATGTGTCAAAAAGAAAAAAAATTATGGACAATGCATTCAAAATTAAGAATAGTCCAAATAATCAAAACGTTAAGATTGTAAATGTACTTTTTGCCAAACCATCATTTTGACCTATATCATAGGCTATGTACTTTTTGCCAAACCATCATTATGATTCATAGCATCTGAATGCAAGGTCAATCAAACAGTTTAAATAATTCCTAAGAAGGTATTGGTTTAAGGACTTGAATTACCTATTTGTGCAATGCTTCTAAGTGCGACCTTATAATGCAACTATTATTTTGTGGATCTCTGGATTTGGATTTATGAAATGATAATAGTATGAATAGTGCAATATGTCTAGTGTTACCAAAATGAAATGGACCATTTAAAACATAGGGAAAAATAACCAAGAAGGAAGACAGAACATTTAGTGCCTATTTGATAATGTTTTTGGACTATTTGGACCTTTTGTATATTGAAAGGAGGAAATTATGTCAAATATGAAAAAATGAATGAGATTTGTTTCTTACAGAATTAATGTTCACCAACTAACTAGGTCAGCTAAAATACAAACACATGATACATTGAATCCTGCAAGGTTTTCCAATTATTGATTCAAATGGCAATACCGTCACTATTTAAAACCATTATCAACTACAAAAGAAGTTCAACAAAAATAAAAGCAACAGATGTAAAAGAAAAGGTTAAACAATTTCCATTAAAAAAGTCACAATTGTTCTAACTGATAATTTCCATTACAAAAGTCACAATCATTTCAACTAATAATAGATAGATATTAATGCTTATACATGATGTGCCTAAAAATTATAGATGTTTCCTCCAACTACGTATTGATGTTTTCCTTCAACTAAATTCATCTTCAACTCTTTGTTTTCATTCAACAACATATTGATGTTTTCCTTTAACTTCTTTATCTCTTTTTCCAACATGAGTATCGTTTAAGATTAGTCTTCTTGAGGCACTACAGTTGTCCTTGTAGCAGCCTCTTTGTTCAAACGATCGTTTTCTCTTTTCAAACTTTTAATTACTTCAACAGCCCTCTCACAAAGTTCTTCATCATACTACTAAAAGAAATTACATTTCCTAACTTGCAGTAATGTGAGTAAAACATTACACAATAATAAGTAGTGTAACAAATAATTAATTTACAAATATGCTTAAATCACTTATTGGATAATTTGCACACCTATAAAATCTTCTCCCTGGATTGTCAATAGATGAAGTCATTAACGGGGAAATTTGACCACAGTAGCAAATTACATTATGAGTCGCTAAATTGTATGACCTTTCAGTTGATGACAATGATGCTTCCATGCGTAACCTCTTCCTATATAAACCACATGTAAGATCAGTTATATTTATAATAACTATTAATAGAACTGAATATGATTTTGGTATTAACATAACAACGATCATGATAGTAAGTTTGTGTCATCTTTAACAAAATTCGTAGTTACGAAAGTATAGTAATGAACTTGCACAAAGAAGACTGATTTCAAACCATATACTATTTCATATTTGGAAGACTGGCCATAAATAATAACCAGGATCTTCAATAAAGTCACTTTGCATCTCTAATTTCCATATGTAAATGTGTTTAGCGCATTATCTTGTCTCCTCAAAATAAATTAGTACAGAAGTACATAAAATCATAAAAAACTCTAGTACCGCTAATTTGAAAAACAAACTATGACACATTCCAATTCATAGTTAACTCAACTGTCCACCTTTAAATAATAAAAACAAATTTTTGACCAACCTAATCAAAAAAAAGTTCTTATTTATTCATTTTATATATTCTTAACATAAAAACTTAACTCCCAAAGCTTTAGTTCTTATTATACCAATAACATCAAAGTGCATTTACATCAAGGAACTTCAAAAGAAGGCATCAAACAATGAATGAAGAATACAAATGATCAATTAGAAGACAAATTAAACATAAGACATAATAACAGGGACTTACAACTTTTGGTTGTCTATGCAGGATGTCAGCTTGTCCTGAAAGGAATATGATCTAATTAGACATAACAAATCCATTTGCTGATATTTTTGTGTTGTTCAAATCTAAATCTAAATGTACCAAATTTGCATTTCAACCAGTGGAGGACAAATGTCCAAATTCCTGAACATGTATTAGCAAAACTAGAAACTTTTTTAGGCTAAAGTAACGCATCTCAAATCAAGATTTTAGAAATATATAATATTACAAAATAGGTAATCAGAATGATAGTTTTCAAACCGTCCTCAATCATAACCATCGACAAAATAACATGTGAACCCTAGCCATCAACAATCATAAAACAATCTAGGTTTTTCTCTCTCATGAAGTTTACGAATAAATCTAGGTAATTAATATGTATAAAAAATGCACAGACAGACATTGGGAAACCTTGATGTGCTTCTTCTCCCAGACGATTTTGACGAAGGGTAGTTCCAACTCTTGAAATAGTGATGGTAAAAGGTGACTATAGGGGAGATGGTCTTCTTAGAACCTTCGGCTTGTAGAGACAGAGACACTGCCATTGGGATCTAATGGAGACACTGTCGACAGTAGTTGGAAGACGCTGTTGCTTGAGGTGGAGACATTGTTGACGGAGGGGGAGCTAGGAGACTGCTGTTGGTAGGAGACTCATTTTGTCGTCTGGTAGAGAGGAAGATCTAGCATCTTTTAAAGTGGAAAAGAAAGGGGCTCCACTTTTGTCTAGTTGTTTTGCTAGGCTAGAAGTGTGGGCTCCAGTAAATAACTAGACCAATTAAATTTTGATATGTGTCATATACACGTGGCAGATAATGGTGAGTTAACAGAATAAATGGCCCAGGGTTCTTTTCAAACATGTTATGAAATCTTAAGTTTTTTTAAACATGTGTGAAACATTGAGGTTGTTTTTGTATAACACAAAACGTTAGGGTCTGACCTGTATTTTGACCAAAACGATAAGGTCTTAAATGTACTTTTTGCCTAAAAAAGATACATGTTTCAACCTGCATGGAATTCCTAATTTTTATAAAGAATTGCAGGAAAAAAAAGGTAAAATCATAGGAAAATCCTTTGTAGTTAACATAGTTGATGATGTCACAAAATAGGAAGCAGAAGATGATAGCAAGAATACTTTCCTATTTAAGATGTTCAACTAAGAGATGATGAAAGGAAAAGCTCTAACAAATCCAAATATGGTGAACTTTGCCCACTTGAATGACTTTGTAGTTATAATTCTGTTCAAAGCTTTGACTTAGGATCTTGGACACTGGATACAAAGGCCTCTAATCATATGTGTGTGGGCCATAATTTGATACATAAATTTATTGTTGCTGATAGATTTACCTCTATCTATTTACTCGATGGCTTATTGAAACTTGTTCATCATATAGGTGATATCATGTTGAATATTGTTCTCATTTTAACTAAAGCTTTACATGTTCTAACCTTTAAATACAACTTACTTTATGTTAACAAATTAGCAAAAATTGCCTTGATTATCTTCAAATTTTATGGTTTCTATTGTATATAAGACCTAAAGACTAAGAGGATATTGGTTATAGGAAAAGCAGTTATGAGGTTATACATTTTAGATAGGAATTTCTTTTGTAAATAAACTATTATGCAGTATGCTTCATGTATTGTAGAGACTATTTCTAAGGTTGTTAATTTCAGTTTGCATGAATATAGTTTAGCATTTAAGATTAGGCCAAGCATTTGCTGCCGAAGTATTAAAACACATTGATGGCATTGATAAAAAAGATAAAGATTTAGAACCTTTTTTTTTCATATTTGTCATATGGTTAAGCAATAAAGGTTATCTTTTTTCCTCCAATGATATCCATACCACTGAAATATTTTAGTTGATCCACATAAATATATGGGGCCTTTATAGACAAAATCTTTATCTGGTGGAAAATATTTTATAACAATAGTTGATGATTTTAGTAGGGCTACATGGACTTAATGATTTATAAAACATAGGTGGTCCATATTCTAGAAGTGTTTTTCAAAATGATATTTAATTGCTAATCTTATTGTATACACTAACTTGTTTTACGCTATACTGTAAGTGAACGGGTCACACAATTGTAGTATAACAGATATCGTCCCACAAGGATTATGTTTAGTCATCTAACAATCTGAATTGTATTTTGTTTAAGGCAGGCACAATATCAAACAATAAATACTGAAAAATAATTTAAAATAGAATAAAGTAACAATGAACAATCAAATAGTAATGTGAAGGAAATTTTGAATTCAAAATTAAAGGTTAGGAATTAATTTTAACCTTATTTTGTTTTCCTCTTATCTATTTGGTTTAATTATGTTTAGCCTAAGATATCCCAATGTTTTAGCCACCCTCTCTCAAGGTGTAATGAAGTTTCTCTAGTTAAATTAAATATAATTAGTCTTGTAATCTTTCAATCCATAAAACTTGTCTTAAATATTTAACTAGTTATGAAATAATCTTATAGGAAATCAATTTATTTATCAAGATCTCTCTTTAATCAATTAATTATGTTGAGAATTGAAAGTTTATTGGATGCCAACTTTCATTACACATCCTAACACAAAATACCTAGTTCAATATCTCAATTTATGACAAGATATAAACACACTAATTATCATAATCATTTATGCATAAATAAATAAGATGATTTTAACAAAATATTTTTAAAAGTAATCTCTAAAATATGGTTCAGCCACTTATGATGTTAATTAATCTCTAAACTAATATAATGTCCATACAAAAATATAGTAAAAGAGAAGAAGAAACAAACACTAGTGAAGGTGCCACTTTTTTCTTCAGTCCCTTGTGTTGGAAATTTTGTAGGTTGAGATGTTCTTAATTGAAAGTGAATGTTGATCTTGATTTCCTCCCTTGAAAGGGCTTCCAACCTATTTTTACCCTCGTAGGGAAAGTTCCTAATCAGTCTATGACCACTCTTATGGTTTCCCACCTTTAAATATATCTCAACAACTTAAAATGTCATAAGTCATGTGCCTTTCGAGTGGCTCTTGGGAACAAAAATGTCCAAGAATTAGGTTTAGTCACCTAAAAATCTAAGTTGTATTTTTTTAAGGCATAATTTCAATCAAATAATATTGAAAAATAAACTAAAATATAACAAATTAACAATGAAAAATCAAAGAGCAATGTGCAGGAACTTGAATTCAAGATTAAAGATTAGGAATCACTTTTATCCCTATTTTATTTCCTTCTTATCTTGTTAGTATAACTATATTTAGCTTAAGATATCCCAATGTTTTAGTCACTCTCTCTCAATGTTTAATTAAGTTTCCCTAGTTTAATTAAATAGGATTAGTCTTGAAATCTCTCATTCTACAAAACCTATATGAAATATTTAAGTAGTTATGAAGTAATCTTATATGTAATTAATTAATTAGTTAAGATCTCTCTCTAATCAATTAATTAATCTAAAAATTTCAAATCTATTAGATGCTAACTCTCATTGCACAACCAACACAAAATTACTAGTTTAATATCTCATTCTATTGCAAGATATTAGCACAGTAATTATCATAAATATTCGTTCATAAATCAATAAGATGAGATTAACATAATAGTTCAAAAATTAATCTTTACAATATGGTTCAACCACTCATGATATTAATCAATCTCTTAACTAACATAATATCCATACAAAAAGATAGTAAAGGAGAAGAAGAAACAGACACTAATGAAGGTTCCACTCTTCTCTTCACTCCCTTGTTTTGGAAATTTTATAGGTTGAGATATTCTTACTTAAAAGCGGATGTTGATCTTGATTTTCTCCCTTAGAAAGCCTTCCAACTTATTTTTAGCCTCTTAAGGAAAGTTCCCAATCATTATATGATGACTTTTACGGTGTCCCACCTTTAAATATAACCTAATAACTCAAAATATCACAAGTCACGTGCCTCCTAGGTAGCTCTCGGGACCACCTACCATGATTGTGGCTTGCCTATTCTTCATGTTCCTCTTCTCCTATTCCTAATTTTTTTCCTTATTTTCATTCCAATTAAAAGCATATTCGATGTACACACCAATAAGATCCAATTCATGAACAAGATCATCATTAAACACTCAAAACATAAAAATATAAACAATAACACCAAAAGACATAAATCTAAACATCAAAAGAAATGAATCTAAGTACTAAACACAAAACATTTAAAATCACAAACTTGATACTTTAGGAAAACATGTCTTAAAGCACATCTATCAACTTCCCACACTTACACCTTTGCTTGTCCTAAATCAAAACTTCAAATGCAAGGCAACAAAACATATATGTAACATGCACAATGCGACAATATGATAGCTTGAATGTAACGTTGATAAGAGATTTTTTAGACTTAGCTAAACCAAGAACATCAATCATTCAAGAAGATTCACTTATTTTATTAACATCATGGTTGCCTTTGAATTGAAAATGCACTTTAATTAAAACATTGCTATATCATTCTCACATCCATGGAATTTTTAAGCATGCACTTAGTACACATTACCAAGTGGAAGGTAGGTTATCACTAGTGATTATTCATGAAATGTCACAATTTAGAAATAAGTTCCATATATTTCACTTTTCCTTACAAAATGTCAACTTTATAGTTGTTAAAAATAACCACCTAGTATTTTTACATGAATATGTATGTCTTGTAGGGCATACCTCTAGTTACTTAACGGAAGTGATTTTATTTTTAATTTGAGTGTCATTTTTACCTTTTTATGTGAAGGTGCATGCCTAGGGCATAGCTCCAATTACTCAATTATATCACAATTTCGAACCAGCCTTTGGCTATACTCTTAACACACCCTTTTTCTTTTTTTTTTCTATAGGAGTTAATGAAGTATGGGATCATTTTTTTTTCTAATATAGTAGATCATCTTATATCTCAATGTCCTATATCTTTTAATCCTAGTCTGTTAACTTCTATTACACCTACACATTTTACTTCCAAATATAAGTTATTTTAGCTAATTTGTCCCATATTTATGAAAAAAAAAACAAAGTGCTATAATCAAGCAAATGATAATGCA
Source organism: Pinacopodium congolense (assembly GCA_028565735.1). NCBI lineage: Eukaryota > Viridiplantae > Streptophyta > Magnoliopsida > Malpighiales > Erythroxylaceae > Pinacopodium > Pinacopodium congolense. The sequence continues at coordinate 1,089,436 of JAOXYD010000134.1, read as the reverse complement.
GATTGGGTTAAGTTAATGCAACAGGAGGTAGGTTCACTTGACACCAAGAATTTTTAGGAGCTAACTCAGTTACCTAAAGAGAAGAGAGAAATTGGCTATAAATGGGTGTATAACTGAAGTTAAAGCTTGATGGTAGCATTGATAGATTCAAAGCTAAGCTAGTAGCAAAGGTGTATAACAAGATTGAGGGTATAGATTATATAGACAGCTTCTCTCTGATTACCAATGTGGTTACTGTTAGACTCTTATTAGCTGTGGCATCTTCCTACTCATGGCTTATACATCACGATGATATTAACAATGCTTTTCTACACAGATTTTTAGAAGAAGAAGTTTATATGTTACCACCAATGGATATTTGAAGGCTAAAGCAGACCAGGCATGCAAACTTAAAAAATCTCTATATGGTTTTAAGCAACCTTTAGGGCAATGGAATCATGAGTTTACATCTCAGTTAAGTCATTTTGGTCTTCTTCATTCCAAGAATGATCATTGTCTTTTTATTAGGTCCATCAAAGCTCCTTTTCTAGCTCTTTTAATCTATGTGGATGATGTTTTAATAATTAGACCATCTAAAGCTGAAATTACTGTAATGAAGAATTTTTTTTGCGTGACAAATTTACACTTAAAACCCTGGATATGCCAAATATTTTCTAGGTTTGGAAATTGCAAGGTCTGATTATGGCACTTTTATTAACCACAGAATGTATACCATGGATATCATCAAGGATTTTCATCTTTTTGTTGCAAAACTGACTATAATTCCTCTACCTACAAGTATTAAACTTCATGAGAATGTTAGTTCTTTAGTCATTAATCCTGATCAATATAGAACACTTGTTCCAAGACTATTGTATTTAGGTCTCATAGGACTAAATATAACCTATGAAGTGCATTAAATTGGTCAGTACATTTAGGCTCCTTGTTAGTAGCATTGGGATGCTGCTATTCATCTGGTTAGGTACCTCAAAGGATATCCTTCCAAAGGTCTTTTCTATCCTGCTTGTCCTCACATTTGACTTGAAGCATTCTATGACATGGATTGGGCATCTTATTTTGATTCCAAGGAATCCCTAACATAATTTTTTTGTGTTTCTTGGTCCATGCTTGATTTCGTGGAAAACAAAGAAGTAGTCTACAGTTTCTAGATCTTCACCTGAAGTTGAATATCGGAGTATGTCATAAAAAGTATGTGAATTTCTTTTGGATTACCTATCTCCTTTATGATTTGCAGATCAGAATTCCTAAACTAATTCCACTATAGTGCTATAATGAAGCAACCATTCATATAACTGAAAATCCAATCTTCCATGAGTGTACCAAGCATTTGGAAATTGACTATCATTTGGATGATAATCAGTTCAAGGCTAGTGATAACACCTTATTTATACATATTTTAGGAATGTTTTATAATTATTATCTTAGGTTTAAGGGATATTTACGCATATTTGGTTTATTTATGAAAAAATATGTTATTAAAGTTTTGGATTATTTTTTTGTGTTTTGTAGAATTTGGTGAGTATTTTGAGGCACTTTTTGAACTACAAGAGGTGGGGAATCAATTTTGAAACTTAAAGAATCATGTTATGAAGGTCCACACCATTCTTTAAGGCCATATGACAAGCTATAAAGGGGGTATCAAAGGAAGAATAAAATAAGTTCCAATAAGCACTAGTTTTGTTACAGGTGACTTTAATGATGTATTAGGCACACTTAGTTAGCTCAGATTGGTATAAATTTTCTAGAATGTATGGTCATCATGGTAGGCACCTACATATCAAATTTTATGACCAATAAAGGTGTATAGAAGGAATTGGAACTATAAATGTAAAGGAAGACAGAAGTTGCTAGGGGACCCACGGTCAGGGAGAAGACCCATAGCCTAGAGCCATGCCCATGATATCCTGATACAAAATATCATAGCCAAGACCCATGGCTATAGGTCACATGTAAAAGGGTTGTAATGGGTCTAAGGTTATTTTCTTATTGTCCCACTTGCCTTTAAACACCTAAGGGAGCCACTAAGAAAAGGTTTTGAGGTCTTAGACAATCTTCAAAGGATTCATAATAAATTTTGAAGGAAAAGAAGGATTTTAAACATAATAATTAAAGATTTAAGACAAGGAATTCACATCAATCATCATTAGGGAGTCAAGGAACAAGATTAAATCAACATGAGCCTTTCTTTCTCTTTCTCTTTGTTGATTTACTTTTATGATTCAAAATAAAATTAGGAACTAACTTTTCATTAGGATTTGGTTTTTTATAAACTTTAGGATTTAGTTTTTATTTTTAGTTCTTGATTTAATCTTTAATTTCCAAATTTTGTATTAGGATTGTTTATTGATTTTAATGGCTTTATTTATTGAATGTTATGTGAACACAAATGTTGATTTCATTGTTTTGAATTGTGTATGCTTGATTGAGAGCCCATTACATATGTTTAATTGAAGGATCAAATCATTGTATATTTTAGAATCACTCCATAAATAATACAACTTGCATGGAGACTTAGAGATAAGTTTACATAAGATGTTCGGGTTAGGTGTGAACTTAGCAAAAACAATAGGTTTCATAGAGCGAGGTAATGCATTCAATTAATAGAGAGGGATAGAGAGAACTTTCTCCTAATTTATTGACTTGAATAGGATCGTATGACTCGAAAGAGAGTGTGATTCACATTAGGTCATTTATGGTCTAATAAATCTAGAAATTAAGATAAATCAAGACAAATGATGAATATGTACACATCTTAGAGGGATTAATCACCTGAAACTTAACTTCATCATTATTGTTATCTTTTGTAAGTTTGGTCATGTAATTTATTTTTATTTGTTTCTTAAATTTTCATTTTTAAATAAATTATTCTCTTAGAATCTTTTTAAGCTAGATAGTTTAGGTAGACATTCACTAGTAATAATAGTCCTTATAGATTCGACTATGGACCCACCTTAGTTATATTGCCCTACGATAAGTATACTTGCCTAGTTATGTTTTGTGGTATTATTATTGTGGTTCTTAGATAAATTTAATTAAAACTTAGGCACGTATCATAAGCATTAGCTGGCTTTGTTCTTCCTCAACATATTGCCTACAAACAGTAAGTTGCAGATATGTTTACTAAAATTTTAACTGTTGTCTCCTCTTTTCTCTTGTCCAAGTTGGGGTTGGTTGATGTTTGTCAAGCTCCAACTTGAGGGGGGTGTTTACTAGTTGTAAATAATCTAGTTAGTAATATGTTACATGATTTGTTATTTTTTATTTGTTATAGTTTTTTTGGCATAGTTTTATTAAAGGCTTTTTTGTATTTTTAATTCTTCCGACTCTTGCCTTTGCCATATGTTATAAAAGACTAGGTTACTGTATAATTTTTTATTGAGAAAAGAGTAAAGTTTATTTATCTTCATCTTTTGATTCATCTTTTAAGAAAATGTTCCTCGTTTCTTAGTGGTAGTAGGATGTTCTATAGATCTATGTATTAAACAAACTTGAGGCAAATTGTGTCATTTTCTTTTAAAATTTTTTGAAGAAATTTCCTTTGGAAGGTTAATCAACCAAAATGTCTTATATTCTTTTGATATTTTTTCCCTTCTAATGTTTTTTAGCTATGATTTGAGATATGATTATTGTAATTATAACCTAGGGAGCTTACTGACTGCAATG
>JAOXYD010000134.1:1068409-1082861 GCA_028565735.1 Pinacopodium congolense | reverse complement strand
GTGCTCATGCCCCCAACACCCAAGGCGTCGACTTGAATGTTGATCCAGAGATGTAATCAAAGAAATCAGCCGCTGGACCCAGTAACTGAAAGCACAAAGGCTACCCGTATGAAGATGTTAGGGGTTAGGTTTATGGAATCGGGTTTTCACATGAGTTTCGTCCACTTGAGGTAAGTGTTTCTCTATGTATTTGACATACCCATTTTAGAAATTTGTCAGCTTAATGAAAGGTTTTATCTTTTCTTTTGACAGAGGTATTGCTGTAGAAGCATTTGTAGCTAAAAAGGCATAGACTAGGGTTTATTCTTTGTCGATTCCGGTGAGGTTTGGAGGCACTGCCCCTCCATCGTTTAGGAGATTCCATCACCAGAGAAGACTGCTGATCGAGAAAAGGTCCACGTATTCTTGGGAAGAGGATAGGGTGTGGGCTTTTGGGATAAGGTTTCTGCATGAGTTTCTTCCACTAGATGTAAGTGTTTCTCTTTGTCTTCGATATACCTCTTTTAGAAATTTGTTAGCTTAATGAAAGTTTTGATCTTTTATTTGATAGAGGTATAAAACCGTGGATATTTCTCCTCAGACTAAAACTTTGGGGTTCCTTTTGTGTGTAGTGGAGTCATTTGTTTTGACGTAAATATATTATGAACTCTAAACCTGTGATGCATGTTTGATATGATGAATCTATTGTAAGTTTTGGACAACGAGTAATGAATTTTTGGTGAATAAGTGCATGTTCATCTTCATGTGTCATGTGTCATGAGATGAATCTCTGAAGTTGATTACTCATTTCTTTGAACTTATTCAAGCTCTCCTCATAACTATGTCCAAAGTCGTTTATTTTCTTTTCTTTGATATAATCTGATGTCTTCTTAAAGATATTGTCCAACGCATTTGATTGTCTTAAGTTTAGGAGGATGTTTATACCAAGTCATTATATTGGTATATTGTCTTAAGTGTTGTCTTGTATTTAAGTTGTTAGTTTAGCATTTGAGCTACATTTAATAAAAAGATACATAAAAGTTATGTCAGTTTCGAGTCAAAAATTTTGTGAAGGGTGGAAAAGATTGAAAGTATTGAAGTATAAGTCTGTGTAGATATCATTAATAGTGTTCTAGAGCTATATAAACAACACTTACTACGGCTTAAATGCATGTAATTTCTGTGAAGGGTAGTGTAATGGTTTTAGAAAAAATTTATTAATCGTTATTAGTTGAACTTGTTTCAATCGATTAAACAATGTGGAGAATGAAGAATGATTTTTTTTTATCTGACACCAGTGAAGAACCTAGTTTACTGAAGTTTGGCTGGTATGATGCAACATATGAGAAATAGGAAGGAGAATACTAGATTTTCTAAATGTTATTTGTATACTGAATATGCCAAAGTAGTTTTATTCTGTATGATTATCAAAATTGGCATTATAGCTATAGCTCTTTAATTTGTGTTAGTATCTTATTCCTGAAGCTGTTTTCCTTGCCTTGTAGGCAAAATTTTGGAAGCAATATATTGTGGCACATATGGCTGTAAACAATGATGATGCTGTTAAACAAATATTTAGCTGATGTTTACTGAATTGCCTTCAGATTCCTCTTTGGTATGTGGTTTATTTTGCTTAATTAGACATGTTTCCTCTTTGGGTCTATGTTTTCCCTATGCATTTATGTAACTGTTTAAAGAAAATGTTGACTTTATGGAACTTGATCCATGGAGCCTGTATTATTTACATATTAACTTCTTGTATATAATTACTTTTTTTTGTACTGAGAAACATTTTCAAAACCAACCTAGTCCATCTACCTTAAAATCGTTCTGTCTACAAGAGTAATTTATTCCATTCAGGAGTTACTAGAATAAGCTATGAATTTAAGGCAAACAAGCTAGGAACCAACAGCATCAAGCATGTTTAACATATTAAACTAAATGGAATGCAAATCATGCCATTGAGGGGCAGGGGATTGAAATAGTTTGGGCATTGGTTTCTAGAAACAAATGGTCAACTACTTGGATATATTTATATTGAATGGTTTAAGAGTTTAAAATAAACACAATGGATTGGGTGGTCGATGGTGACTCTTATTATTAGTTTAAGATGAGTGATCTTGGAGAGTCTTCATGGTTATCACTGAGTTGGATCAGGGAATTATTAAGAGATGCAGTAATTTGTTTCCCTTCCCCAAGACAGGTTTAATGTCAGTATCTTTAACTTCAGTCCCTGGGTTTAAATTTCCGTTGCGATGCGAATTATCATTGTTTCTTTCATCCATCTTCCAAAATTTCTCATTTGTCCCTTTCTAAGAAGCAATATTGTGACTTCACTTATCTGTCTTTCTCTATCAACTTTAACTTTCTAATGTTGCTTTGCAGTCCCTGCATGTCCTGGTAGAAATTAAAAAGCTCTAATTTTGTGACTGCTTTGGCCTTGTAGGCAATGCTACATTCGATTTATAAGGAAAGCCTATGACAAGAAAGGAGTTGAGGGCCAAGAAGAAACAAGATAAGCTTTTGATTTTATGCTTGGTTATGGAGGTGCGTCTTAAGTTGTTGATAGTTATCCAATTATAAAATCATTTAACGGCTACACTATTTTTTTAGGTGCTACATTTTGGTTTATGAGTATAAACTATTTATGTTTTGGTTTAAACCACTGTAATCATTAATGGATAAGTATTAATGGAGAGAAACAAGAAATTGATGACCAAATATTTTACGTATTAGTTACAAAAAGAGGTTGTATAATCAATCTGGTTCAACATGTGTATCTAATCACAATGAATGTGTTCTCATCATTTGGGAGACTAATGATTAATCTTAAAATATTCTTTTTATGCGTGTGAAATTAGTAACTGATATAGCCTATAGGCCTTTATGGATGGAGTACATTGCCTTCTTAAAGTCAACTCTGGTTTGTTACATCCCTACCCATGTTTTCTAGTTTACACTTGGTGCAATGAACTAAACTAGGTGAATTGTCACTGCTATTCCAATAATTCGTTCCTTTCTGCAGGCACTAAATCCATAGGAAGAGTCACACCGAATAAGTGCTGTACGGAAAGCATACCAAAGAGTTATTGTTATTCCAACTCATCATGTTGAACAACTGTGGAAGGACTATGACAATTTTGAGAATTTTGTTATGCGGCAATTGGTAAAATTATAGTTTTGCCATGCTTAAGGCATATGCAATACTCTATATGTTATATATGAGTCATTTGTATTCCTCCACATTTTAGGTTATTGCAATATGATGTTCTGATATTAACTAGGGTAAAGGACTGCTATCTGAATATCAAGCAAAATATAATAGTTGCAAAGCTGTCTTTATGGAGCCGAAGAAATATGCTGATGAAATTTATTGGAATATGCTTGCTGTACCACCAACTGGCTCTAAAAAGGTAATTAATTGGTTATCTTTGATTATTTTGTATGAAATGGTGATGAAAGTAAGGTGTTTTATATCTCAATAGGGAATTTGTGAAAACTATGTTGGCGGTGATTGGAATTAGCGAGGAAGCAAGCAGTTCTAAGGCCACTATTTACATCCACAGGTGTACCTTTTTCTCCTCAAGATTGCCTCTATGAACATAATTATTTAGAATTACAACCCCTAGTTTTTAAAAGAAAGGATTGTTTTAACGTTGTTGAACTCAACTCTTTATAGTCTTGATGTCTCTTTATTAAAGGAGCATGATGATGCCTTAATTGATGATGTTCCCAATGGATTTGCTTAATGCAAGCAACAAGATGTGATGAATTACAGTAATCTTGTTTGCATTTGCATGATCTTGTATTTAGTGTGTAACACCAAGCTTTGCCGAAACTATGTGAAGAGGTCAATTGCATGATTGATCAATAATTTGGATGGAAAAACTTGGCTTGTCCATTACATGTCTTATATCGCTCGAGAAGTGGGTGCATGTATGGTCTTAGGACAGGTCAACACATGTAACCACATCTCCAGTAATACCAAACATGTAACCGACAGGTCAAGATTTTCCATCCAAACTGTGGAATAATCATGCATTTCTCCTGTTCACATACTTTCTGACGAAGCTTGGTGTTTTAGACTAAATGCAAGATAGTGTTAATACAAACAACCAATGCAAGTTTGTCATTGGTTATGGTAGAGAATTATATAGACTGCATATGTTAAGGACGGAGATTGATGCAATTCAAGCCAGTATGAGATTTTTGTTAATGAACGTTTAGAAATTGAGGATGAAGCAATAGAGGTCATGAAGAGGGATGGCTTACAAAGAAAATGCTAGCTGCTTTTTGATATAGTGGTGGTTTGACTTGTTACATACTGTTAATAAAACCATAACTGATGGAAGCTATATGTTCTCTACTAGACAGTTCTGTTGTTTCCACATATTGGTCAGGCATATAATTCATCTGTTTTCCAATTTTAGTACATCTAAGATAGTTGTCGTGTAATATGTGTCATGACATTAATGTTAATTGGTTTTAGAACATTCATAAACAGACATGATGGGTAGTATTCACAATTTTTAACAGGAATCATGAATAACTGCAGTTGTAGTGCATCTGATGTAAATATAATGCTGATTGCCTTGCTAATTAGTCTGCTAATTTTTAGTTATGAATTTATCGTTTGTAAACTTCATTTCATTTATCTGGACTATGCATCAAGTGACGTACATTAATCATCAGGAGCAGCAGCCATTGACATGCTAGTAAGTCCACTTGCATAGTTGCTTCTGAAGCATCTTAACATAATGTTTTATTTTTATTTAACTACTTTGTTCATGTTTCCAGTAGAGCCCAACGTTCTTTAAACAGGGTTGTCGGTATTTCATTGGTAGTTTAGGGTAGGGAAATTTAATATGCAGGTGATATAAGTTCAACATAAGAGTGATATGTTCTTCACATGCATATATTTTGCAGTGCAATTATGTTGCACACCATATACATAATATTCATGTCGTAAGCACCATCTGCATAATATTCATACATTAACATTTTAATGGCTTTAAGGTTTATCTACTGATTGTCCATCTTCTGTACAGTTTGATTAAACATTGATGTCAGCATACTACTGCAGTGATATTTACAGACTATGAATAATATTGAATCATTCCAGTTCTGTCAATGCATTTTAATTTTTGTAACTAAATCACTGTAATCCATTTCAAAACAAAAAATAAATCTTGCGCAACAAAAATGATTTCCAATTGGTATTGTATATTATTCTAACGGATGTTCATTCACAATTCTAAAAGATCAAATGAAACGGACTTCAAATTTGACATCATCTTCATACATTGTTATCATGACTCTAATGTTTACAATTTTGTAATATTAGTTAATGCACAAAAGTATAATAATTTGGTATCATCATCAATAAATTGGGAATTAAAGGGCCACATAATCAGTTTTAATGACTTAATGGGTTTGAAGTACTGTTCGCGCCCATTGAAAAGCCCACTCCCATGCAAGGATTGGACAACTTTTTAATACCATCATTTTATTCTCATTAAGCAGCTTCTTATGCACTTATACATGTAATTTCACTTTACGACCTTCTTATTTTCACTGAACAGCTTCCTATGCACTTATGCAGCATTATCACCATGGACATCATATGCAGCAAATCATTCTCATCGCCTATTAACACTCATAACTGAAAATATAGGTACATCATATTTGTGTAAAGAACAGCTAAAGTTAATTATAAATAATTTTACAAATATATTTTTAAAAATATATTTCAATAGAATAAATTAAAATTATTTAAAAGATTTATAAATGTATATTTTATAATGTATAAGACAATGTTAAATTGTATTAAAATTATTTAATTATATTTTTAAAATGAGAATATATTAAAAATATGCAAGAATTTAGTAATTTTAATATTGTAAAGTATTTTTGAATAATTTCAATCTATATTATATTTTCATTTATTAAAAATAGTTGAATTATATATATTTGACTAAGTGAAAATTATTAAGTTGAAAAAACTAATTTAAACATGTTTACAATAAATTTAAAATTGAAAGTCAACAATATGATTAGAGGTTTGTTCTATAGATTGAAACTATTCAAATTAAATTTGCACATTAAAATAGTTATGTTTAGAACTCGTAAATGTATTATATTTATCATAATAATTATTGAAAATTTTGTGATTATAACTTAAAAAATAAATGCATTTACTTATACATATATATGCATATATCATAAATTTGATTTACTTTATATATAAATTTAATTGCAATTGTGCCTAGTACATAAATGCATGTATATTGTAAAAATAATACGTTAATCTTAAAACTATAATTAAATGCAATATAATTCAACAATTATTAATAGTTGAATTATATTCAATTACAAAAAATAATATGAACAATATAGTTGTAAATTTAATTAGATTCTTGAATATAAATTCAATTTTTTATTTCAATATAATATGTTTGTGTCTATGGAATAGATAAGTTATATATATAACAAATAAAGTCATAAATCATTACACGGTATTTTGAAATAAAATAATAGTGTATTAATCACGTCTTACCTTTATTAAATTAATAATTTTAATATTAATTGAATGAATTTTAGAGGTTTTATGTGTAGTAGTCATACTTTTGAAAAACTTTGATTTTGAGGGTGAGACTGTGTTACGCTTAACGAAATTAAATATGTGTGCAAGGAATTAGATGTATGAACAATGGCGTAATGAGTGTGTACCAAAGTATTGATTAAAAGTTATTCCAAACACTACATTGAAGCAGTCAAAGTGTGATAAATAAAGTGATACTTATATTCTTATAGCCATGCTCAATATTTCATAAACATGTGTTTGGATACTTTTGAGATAATAAGAATGATTCTATTGAGTAATTAGTCAAAGGAAGAACATACAGACGATGTAGAGAATAGCTAAAATGAATTATAAAAAATTTTACAAATATATTGTTAAAAATATATTTCAATAGAACAAATTAAATTTATTTAAAAGATTTATAAATGTATAAGACAATGTTGAATTGTATTAAAATTATTTAATTATAGTTTCAAAATTAGAATATATTAAAAATATGCAAGAATTTAGTAATTTTAATATTGTAAAGTATTTTTGGAATAATTTCAATCTATATTATATTTTCATTTATTAAAAATAGTGGAATTATATATATTTGACTAAGTGAAAATTATTAAGTTGAAAAAAATAATTTAAACATATTTACAATAAATTTAAAATTGAGAGTCAACAATATGATTAGAGGTTTGTTCTATAGATTGAAACTATTCAAATTAAATTTGCACATTAAAATAGTTATGTTTAGAACTCGTAAATGTATTATATTTATCATAATAATTATTGAAAATTTTGTGATTATAACTTAAAAAATAAATGCATTTACTTATACATATATATGCATATATCATAAATTTGATTTACTTTATATATAAATTTAATTGCAATTGTGCCTAGTACATAAATGCATGTATATTGTAAAAATAATACGTTAATCTTAAAACTATAATTAAATGCAATATAATTCAACAATTATTAATAGTTGAATTATATTCAATTACAAAAAATAATATGAACAATATAATTGTAAATTTAATTAGATTCTTGAATATAAATTCAATTTTTAATTTCAATATAATATGTTTTTGTCTATGGAATAGATAAGTTATATATATATAACAATTAAAGTTATAAATCATTATACGATATTTTGAAATAAAATAATAGTGTATTAATAACGTCTTACCTTTATTAAATTAATAATTTTAATATTAATTGAATGAATCTCTAAAATATTTTTATTAATTTTGTGATTGTAACTAAAAAAAATTTGCTTTTGCTTATATATATATATCCATATATTTACGTGAATGTATAAGGAGACATGATTTGATAAGTCCATTTAATATTTATCCCAAATGCTAAAACTACATAAGCGAACGTCTGCGTAAGTGTATCACCGACTATTAAAACTCACCGTTTAGCTTGGACCATGTAAAATTTCCTCACTTTCGAAACCAGTAATCTTGATAAGCTGTTTCCCCCTCCTACTAACCGACGATGACGATGGCAGCATGGAAGGTGAGGGAAAACCCATGTTGTGATACGAAACAGTATCTCATGGATTTCTATGTTGGCCGATATTACAGAGGAGTCAATCATTACATCGAGATATGTTCCCAGTTTTAGGGATTTATTGTCAGATACGCATGCATATATGGATACAGATCTTCAAACATCAAGATTACTCAGCTGAAATTCGTAGCAGGTATGGTTTCCCTTACTCCCGTTGATGATTAAACTATCAGCAAAATGTGCATAAATTCACTAGCATACAATAAGGAAGAAAAATTAGGGTGGGTATGTGAAATTGATGTCTGCGTACACGTTTGGTAGATCAAAAAAACTACAGACCCTCCACCCACCCCCATGGGTCCTTTCGTAAAGTTGAAGAGGATTTCTTCAGATCTTGCACTTTTTAGGCGTGGTCGAGCATTACACTAAACTCGCATATGTAGAGTTCAGGTACTAACCTAAAGACTTATTCATTTTAAGATGTGTCTTTTCCCATCTTTTATGGGATTTTCTCGATTCTTTACATGCAATAAACTGACAAGTTGCAGATGGTATGTATCAATCGATGTCATCAAAGATCTTGAATAATCATCTTCTGATTTTCGTGAGGATCCATTTTCCCAGATGATCTGCAACGTGTGATTGGGCATATTTAATGTAAGCACTATTTCTATATTTTAGAATGCCAGTTAAACTATTAGAATTTTTTGTTATAAATACATATATGGTTACCACCTCCAGCCTTTTTCAAAACATTTGCAATCATTTTCTCTTCTAATCTTGTAGTTGTTAGAAGGGAACAATGGAGCAGCATGTAAGTGTTTTCTGATAATGATATGAAATCAAATTTTATATTTCCTGCATTTTTTTACAACTAGCACTTAGATCAACTTTTAATTTCCGAGTTTTATAAGGTTATTGTGCAAGTTTGTTTTTAATTTCATATGACTTTGGTCACAGAATGATTCATCGAAACATATGTTTTATTAGATACAGGATTGTCAAATACTATGTAAACCAGAGGTGTTCTATGATTTTATGCAAGGACTATCAGTTGAGCAATTAAATTGGGTAACAAATATGGGATTTGGTGAGTTAACACGGATGCAGAGATTTACAATCGTTACTAATCTCTGCTATTGGATATGCTCGAGATTCAACCCAGATGCCTTGAATTTGTGTGTGAGGGATGGTGTATTTGAAGAGATATATGGAGATTTTGTTGCTTGGATATTTGGAGTTCCAAATGGCTTCCAAAGAGTTCTAAGTGAAGATGGTCTGCTAAAAACCGTATCTATTTTGGAAGAATATGATATGGATGGGAATGAAATCATAATAAATTCGGTACTCCACAAGGTTCATAATGCTCAGTCTGAAGAAGAATTCAGAAGAAATTTCCTTCTATATTTGCTTGGAGTGTTTCTATGTCCCAGTAGCAGTAAGGGCATTAGCACAGAGTTGTTTGCCAGCGTTACAGACGTGAAAGGATGCGACAATCTAGGATGGGGCCACTTTGTTCTAAAAAATATTTGCCACGAAGTGAGAAAATTTAAAGAAGCGATTTATTCAAGGTCTCATTGTACGTGTGTCGGTGGATGTGTGGCGGTTCTAATGGTGAGTGGTTATCTCAAAATTTTAATTAAATGAATCATTTTATTTAATGCTTTCCACCTAGATCACTTTGGTTTGATGGAGCACTATTCCTTTTTCTTTTTGCCAGATTTTTTATTTGGACAGACTCCGTTTTGATAGGCCGTTGAAATGGGGGGTTTTGGCAAGGATAACAGCGTGGGATGACATGTCTATTAATGAAGTTGTGGACCGAGATAGGAATGGATCCCATGGGTTTGGTATGCTTAAGGTGATGAACAATTAATTGCTGTTTTTTCTAGCTTTATCGTAAAATGCCATTGCATTAACAATGTTTTGAAAGAGCTGAGATCGTATAACTAAAATAATGTAATTGTATACTTTTTTTTAAGATGTGGAACATTGACTACAATAGTCCTCATCCAACTATGGTTGGAGGAGGGTGGGAAATGGTACGGAGGAGGAAGAGGAAGCATTATGAGAAGAGTTCACAAATAATGGTAATCTTTTAAGAAAATAAGTGCTACTAATTATCTTTCCACAATGTTCAATCATTACTACATTTCAAGTAAAGGTTATGCCGTACTTTATTAGTGCTCATCAGTAGTCAAATTATTCATGGCTTCTTACTCAATCCTCATTATGTTGGCCTTTAGGAAAATGACATTCTATTTGATGATTCAAACTCATGGTTTCAGTACTCACTCGTCACTAACAAGTTGCAGAACAGAGCACAAGACAGTTTACATGACATGTTAAATTTCCATTGGGAATATATAAATAAGTCAGGTACAAAGGGACAACCTGTGGTTTTCTTTAATTTTACATATACAAGCAATGGTTGAGTATGTCTATATTAACATGAATTTGGATGTAGAAATAAAGTTGTTTCTTAACATTTTCTTGTATGAAGATGAAAGGGTTGGTTAATGTTGGTGAGATGGAGAATGTAAGGAAAGATACCAGTCCATCATCATCAAAGGGATCATACAAGGTTTGTATAGTTAGTGATGATGGTACAGGCATAGAAATGGGGATTTACCAGCCAAAATGCAATGATGTTGACAAGATCATTGATGATAAACACGTCCCAAACACGCAAACTTCATTTTTAGATAAGCCTCAGATGCTTGATTTTTCATTAGTGAAATATCTTGCGACATATGAAGAGTGCACTTCAAATTTATGCAGGTCATTACATAAATATTTACTTGTGCATTGTTTTAAAACAGGTCATGAATTTTATTTACCGACACAGTTTATTCACAATGAATTTTTTGTATATATCATAATGTTTTGGTTACAGGAATTTGGACTCGACTATAGTGTTGCACGATCGTTTTTGTCTTAAGTTGAGGGACATTATGAGCTACTTCATGTTTAACTCACGGTTGAGTTACATGGTACTTCAGATTTTCATTAGCATGCCACATATAAATATTATTTTTATCATTATCTTAGTCGATCAGTTATTATTTGCAGTTTGTTAGAGGTTTCAGTTACATAGCCATGCTCGATAGTGGCATTCATTCTTTCCATCAAAGCAAATACATAATGGACTCTATGTTTGTAGTGAGTATAGCATTAGTTTAGACTTGTAATTTAGATACCCATATAAAGGTATTGTTGAAATCATCGTTCAAATTATGATATGTAGGTGGAGGTGTATCGGGCTTTAAAAGTATGTCATTCAAGAGAAGCACCCCCTTCTGACGTATTTGACGGCCTAGTTGAAAAATATGCCGCACATATCATTAAAGATTTGGATATTGGAATTGATGGGCGAAAATGGTCAATGGTTTGTTTGGTAGTGGTTGAAAATTGTTATTTAATATTATATCTTCAATAGTTGAAGATTAGTCATGACGACATATAGTTTTTTTTTACAGTTTTTTATTCCAGTAATGATGGAAGGACATTGGTGGTGTTGTTGCTTTCAACCAGATGTGAGATCTGTGTTGATCTTTGATTCCAGTCAAAGTGTGAACACAAGAAAAGAGCTTATTTCCAAAGGATTGGTTCGTAACTAATCACCGCTTCATCATTTTATTTTATAAATTGATGTCCTCTTCTTTTTGCTTTAGAGTTTCACTCCATTTCTTTTATTCATAGGTACTAGCTCTAAGTAAGGTCTTATCAACAGTTGGTTTTACCACAAGTTCTAAAGGAACATGATCAACACTGTCGCCATTTTTATTTTCGTATTATACTGAATTTCCAAAACAACGTGACATGTGAGTTTCACAACACAATGAAATCAAAAACTTCATATGGTCTTTGTGATTCTAATGAAATCTATGGCTATAACTGATGCAATTTAATCCTTATGTAATATGATTAACAGTAATGATGATGGGATATATTTGTGTGGTGTGCTGGATTTTTAGGTTGGTTCATGGCTGTCCGGACATGAAATAATAATATGTTATTATGTAAATTTAATATAGGGATTTAAACTAAATTGTAAATGGGACAACTATTTGTTTGGATTATGTCTCAGTGGACAGATGCAAATGACATTCGATGTTACCTCTGCACGCGGATCCTGGCAACCCAGCATAATTCAATGCGATCTACATATGCTGAATAAGAGATAAAAATCAATATATGTTAGTGATAGTGCCTTTCTGTTTATTGAGGAAAATCAATTTTGCATCGTTGAAGTGTTTTGTATTTTTTGCTCTCCAAATACGAAGCTTTTGCATCAACGTCATATTGGAGTCCCTCCAATATTAGGCTATATGTAACAAACGTGGATTATATGTTTTGCATGAAACCAATGTCACTTGTATTTCTTTGTTTTTCTTTTGTTGTACATGTTGATGTAAGTCCTAATAGACTACAACAATATCTTTAGTGCATGCGATGCTGACATTAAATATGGGTTTATTTCTGCAATCTGAACAATAGGAATTGTAACTGAACATATTCATCTCTAACATGCACGCCGAGTTCACCATTTATTGTTCACTGTAGACATCATTGATGCAATTTATTATTTTAAATCATAGGAAACACCTCGAAATATGGAATTTCCAAGTCAATGTTTAGCTTAAAAAATAAATGCCACTAATGCCGTTCACATCATAGCCACCGACGTTCAATTAAACTTAAGTAAAGATACAGTGATACCTAAACTTACAATTTACAGTATAAGTAGGTAGAACAACTACCCCAAAAATGAAATATGCAGAAATTCTGGGGAATAATTACCTAGAAAATTGAAACTACAACAAAGCTATGTAATAATTAACAAGCATATGGAATGCTACACTTCTGCTACATTACTAAGCACTTCAACGTTAACCAATGCTTATGCTACAATATGTCACAACACTAGTCAATACTTCTTTTTTCATTTACTAGTAATGTCCCTTGGCCTATCTAATTTCATATATAGCTATGGATAACATATAGTATAAATAAATATTGGTGATAATTCTTTTGAGGAATAATTGTTGTGGGTCTCAAAAGTTTGATATATACAACTTATTCATATTTAACTAACTAATGTATACTAATTGAAAATTTAAATTATGCAAACTAAAAAATGAAATAACCATAGCTTTAAGTAAATAGGCCAAAGGAATTAGCTTAGACGATGGCAATATAAACATTATTCTGTTGCACTAAATAAAAGAAGAGAATGTTTCCACTTAACATAAAAAATGCATGCTTCTCCATTTGACTTGAGAAAAACTTTCCATGATAGAACCTAGTAGTGGTTGAAAACGAGGATGGAACTGACCATTAAATCGAAACTTTTACTTCCCGCTTAAAATGAGCTACAAACATATCGAATGTAAATGTTGTATACAGTATAATTACCGAGAAATTTCAAGCATACTTAACAAGAAAATGAAAAATATGACAAAGTATAATTACCAAGATAAATACATGCTACAATATGAATACAATGAGAGATGCAACAGTTAAACTACCAAGAGACACGTAGCTACAGTAAAGCTACAGTATAATGACCCAGAAAATGCATGCTACAGTATTACTCTGTTTTCCCCTGTTCTGTAACCTTTGCTACAGTAACAACGATTGTATTGTTTATGTCCTATTTCAACTAATTTTTCAGCTACAATATATTGCAACATTAGTCTATTAACGTAAAACGGTTTGGTTATGACTTTATAAATGCCAACACATTCGTATGAGTTATGAAATGTTGAATGCCATTTCATATTAAAAATTCTTAAAACAGCTTAAGCTTTTGTCAGGTGAAAACTAGCATTTACACAGCTAACATTGATTTGATATAGAGTCCAAAAAGTTTTTCGTATTTTGTTATAGTGTCCAATATCTCAACAGAATATGACAAATCCATGTCCTTAACATTAACCAAAGTAAAGGACATAGGGATGTCACGAACAAAATATGAACAAAAATATGAACAAAAACCAAGCTTTCATCGCTCCATAAGACGCACATATGTAACTTATTAGATTGTTAAGAGGCTACTAGAACTCTAGGTTGTCATCGTCATCACTTATCTCCATTATCTCAACCTTAGATTTTTTCACAGGGGATTCATCATCAACATCACGAAATCTCTTCTTGTAATTGATATTTGGGGTTATCTCAAGATTATCCAATGAAACTCCTCTGCCAAGAAACTAAAAACAATGGTAACTTAAGTTAGTCGAGTCATAAATGGAATATGAGAAAATTATTTCAATTATTTTTAACATAATCACCTCCATCTTCAGTAAGAATATCTCATGTTCAAGACGTCGCATGATATGTTTGTCCAACTCCTTTTCAAATTTCAGCTGCCTG
>JAOXYD010000134.1:1053145-1068309 GCA_028565735.1 Pinacopodium congolense | reverse complement strand
TTTAAAGTATTTTAATTTCACAAGAAAGTTTTAAATACTCAATTAACCCCCCCTCTTGGGTGCCACAGGGCTAATAGTATAAAACCTCAGATATTTCTCCTTAGACTGGAACTTTAGGGTTCCTTTTGTGTGTAATGGAGTCATTTGTTTTAACACAAAATCTATTCTGAACTCTAAACCTGCAATGTCTGTTTGATATGTTGAATCTATTGTAAGTTTTAAACAGCAAGTAATGAATTTTTGGTGCATAAGTGCATGTTCATCTTCATGTTCATGTGTCATTAGATTGTTCTCTGAAATTGATTGCTCACTTATTTGAACTTATTCAAGCTCTAATCAGAACTATGTCCAAAGTCTTTTCTTTTCTTTGATATAATCTGATGTTCTCTTAAAGATATTGTCCAACGCATTTTATTGTCTTGAGTTTAGGAGGATATTTATACCAAGTCATTATATTAGGATATTGTCTTAAGTGTTAACTTATGTTTAAGTTGTTAGCTTGGCATTTGAGCTACATTTAATAAAAAGATAGATAAAAGTTATGCCAGTTCTAAGTTAAAAAGTTCGTGAAGGGTGGAAAAGATTAAAAGTATTGAAGTCTAAGTCTGTGTAGATATCATTATCAGTGTTCTAGAGTTATATAGACAACACTTGCTACGACTGAAATGCATTTAATTTCCGTGAAGGGTAGTATAATGGTTTTAGAAAAAAATTTATTCATCGTTATTAGTTGAACTTGTTTCAATTGATTAAATAGTGTGGAGAATGAAGACTAATTTGTTTTTGTCTTACACCAATGAAGAACCTAGTTTACTGAAGTTTGGCTAGTATCATGTAATATATGAGAAATAGGAAGGCCAATCCTATATTTTCTGAATGCTTTTTGTAAACTGAATGTGCCAAAGTAGTTTTATTCTGTATGATTATAAAAATTGACATTGTAGTTATAGCTCTTCAATTTCTCCAATTATCTTATTCCTGAAGTTGTTTTCCTTACCTTATAGGCAAAATTTTGGAAGCAATATATTGAGGCACATATGGCTATAAAGAACGATGATGCTGTTAAACAGATATTTAGCTGATGTTTACTGAATTGCCTTTAGATTCCTCTTTGGTATGTGGTTTATTTTACTTAATTACACTAGCTTCCTCTTTGATTATACGTTTTCCCTCTACATTTTATGTAACTATTTAAAGAAAATATTGACTTTACATAACTTAATTTATGGAGCCTGTATTATTTTCATATTAACTTGTTGTTCCTAATTACATTTTTTTCTGAGAAACATTTTCAAAACCAACCTAAGCCATTTACCTTAAAAAAAGTTTTGCCTATAAGAGTAATTTATTTAGTTCAGGAGTTACTATAATATGCTATGAATGTAAGGTAGACAAGCTAGGAACTAGCAGTATTAAGCATGCTCTAATAGATTAAACTGAATGAAATGTGAATCATGCCATTGAGGGCTAGAGGGTTGAAATAGTTTAGGCATTGGTTTCTAAAAAAAAATGGTCAACTACTTGGAGATATTTATATTGATTGATTGAAGAGTTTAAAATAAGCACAATGGATTGGTTAGTCGGTGGTGACTCTTATTATTATTTCAAGATGAGTGATCTTGGAGAGTCTTCATAGTTCTCAGTGAGTTGGATCATAGAATTATTAAGGGATCCAGTAATTTCTTTCCCTTCCCCAAGATAGCTTTAATGTCAGTATCTTTAACTTCAGTCTTTGGGTTTGGTCCGCTACCATGCGGATTATCATTGTTTCTTTCATCCATCTTCCAAAATTTCTCATTTCTCCCTTTCTAAAAAGGAATATTATGATTTTATTTAGCTCTCTTTCTCTATCAACTTTTACCGTATTGCTTTGATTTCTCTATAAGGACTAAAATTTGTACTTTTTTTAGGGGGTTTTCGTTTTACTTTTAGTGTTGCTTTGTAGTCCCTTCATGCCCTGGTAGAAATTGAAAAGCTTTAATTTTGCCACTGATTTGGCCTTATAGGCAATGTTACATTCGGTTTATAAGGAAAGCCTATAACAAGAAAGGAGTTGAGGGCCAAGAAGAAACAAGAAAGCTTTTGATTTTATGCTTGGTTATATACGTTCGTCTTAAGTTCTTGATAGTTATCCAATTATATACTCATTTTACAGCTACACTATTTTTTTAGGTGCTATATTTTGGCTAATGTTTATAAACTATTTATGTTTTGGTTTGAACCACTGTAATCATTAATGGAGAAGTATTATTGGAGAGAAAAAAACAAATTGATGACCAAATATTTTACGTATTAGTTACAAAAAGAGGTTGTATAGTCAATCTAGTTCAACACGTGTATCTAATCTTGATAATTTTGTTCTCATAATTTTGGGAGACTAATTATTAATCTTAAAATATTCTTTTTGTGCATGTGAAATTAGGAACTAATATAGCCTTTGGGCCTTAATGGATGGAGTACATTGCATTCTTAAAGTCAACTCTGGTTTGTTGCATGCCCACCCATGTTTTGTAGTTTACACTTGGTGCAAAGAACTGAACTAGGTGAATTGTCACTACTGTTCTTATAATTCCTTCCTTTCTTTAGTAAGGAAAGATGTTACAGGCACTAAATCCATATGAAGAGTCACACTGAATGACTACTGTGCGGAAAGCATACCAAAGAGCTATTGTTACTCCAACTCATCATGTTGAACAATTGTTGAAGGACTATGAAAACTTTGAGAATTCTGTTAGCTTCCAATTGGTAATATTTTGGTTGTTTCATGCATAAGGCATGTGCAATACAATTTATGTTATATGTGAGTCATTTGTATTCCTACGCCATATGTATGAGAGCACATTTTAGGTTATTGCAATATGATGTTCTGATATTAACCAGGCCAAAGGACTGCTATCTGAATATCAACCAAAATATAATAGTTGCAGAGCTGTCTATAGGGAGCGAAAGAAATATGTTGATGAAATTGATTGGAATATGCTTGCTGTACCACCAACTGGCTCTCAAAAGGTAATTCATTGGTTCTCTTTGATTATTTTGTGTGAAATGGTGATGAAAGTAAGGTGTTTTATATCTCAATGGGGAATTTGTGAAAACTACATTGGCGGTGCTTGGAATTAGCGAGGAAGCAAGCAGTTCTAAGGCCACTATTTATTACTTTTACTGAACATCTGAAACTTGCATCATATTTTAAGTTTTAACATTGTCCAATTTTTCCTTGACAATGAGCAATATGTCAACAAGGAGTGATGCATTTCTCTGGTCTTGGAATAAGCTCCTTTGGGAAATCACTTGACAACATATTTCATATTAAGATAGTAGATAATTTTGAGATTCATGAGATTGAATGGATTGAACTAAACAAAGGCCCTGTTCTCCCATTAATAACAAGCCATTCTATCTATTCATTAGTAGGATGCTCTAAGTACATGTCTGCATAAACTGAAATTAGGTAAAACTGTCTTTGATTCCGCAAATCAAAATATTGTTTCTCTAATGGGCTTTGATGAAACTTGGATTTCCATTTAGTATTATATGATCTTTTGTTCTGCCATAACCTTGCCATGCATAATTTTCTGTAACTGATTCTAGGGAGCACTATGGAGTTATGCTTACCTCAGAAATGGGTTCTTGTGTGAAAGATAATGGGAGTAGAGTTCCTAGGTTATGACTTATCTGCCCAGTTCTTTTAGAGAATTTCTTTAGGAGGAAAGTATGAATATAATACGAAGTCTACATGTAATGTGCTTTTATTTTGGACAAATCCCACGTTGAGATATTCTATTCAAATGCTTCAAAAACTCTTGATTAATTTGGTGAACTATTTTCTTGCATTTGCAGGAAGAACTACAATGGATTGCATGGAAGAGATTTCTATCCTTTGAAAGGTGAGAAGAATGGACATTTTTTATATTTTTTCTGTTTCCCTGATGGAAATTCCCTCACCTCACCCCTACAACCTAGAAAAGTAAAAAAGAGAACTAAGTTTCAGAAGTAAAAAAGAGAACTTGGAACATGAAATTAAATATGCATTAACAATCACTAAGAGAAAGTTAATGCAGAGTAGAGTTGCAGAGAATAGAAATCCGCATATCTGTGAAATTATAAAAAAGGAGACTGAAAATGTAATGTTTTCAAGATCAATGTGTAGCTTATTGGATTAAATATTGTCTCCTTGGAAGCTAATGCACTGAGGAAAAATTTTTGAACATTTGTTTATTGTTTACATTTTTCCAAGTTAGAGCTGAAAATCCATTTGATAACCTGCTCTCTATAGTGAAAAATTAAATGCCATTGACATATTGGATTTTTACAGATGGCCATGTTATAAGCTGTCCTTTCACATGCAGCTTTAAATTTTGATTGGAATATATGTTGATGACTTCTTGCTATGATTGTTACTCTGTGGCAGGGGAAATCCTCAGAGAATAGATAGTATTTCAGCTAATAAGCGTATTGTGTTTACCTATGAACAGGTATAAATAGTTAATGCTTTGCAGTTTTCTTCCCCCTTTCTTTTCATTTACCTCATTTAGTATGTGTAGGTTATACTAGCTCTTTCTGGTGCTGCTTGTCCCTTTTGTTGCTGAGACCTTTACCTAATACTGAAAGGGGTAGAAAATTTTGAAAATGTAGAAGTTCCATTCTCTCTCTATCTCTCTCATGCACACGCATATACGTATGTAAGAATGGCTTTCCTTTTATGATGTTGCTTTCTTGGTATCTGTTCCCTTTTGAACATAATCATCTGTGACCTTTATGTTGAAGAAAGGTTTTATCGTGAGCATTGCTAACATAAATTTATTATTGTTCAACACTCCCGAATGTTGCAAGAAATGACATAATTCTAGTTGAGAATGGAGAAATGGAATTAACTTTGTAAATAAACAGTAAATTCTACCTGTAAAGGAGAATAATTGTGAATGGGGAAATATCAGGCTGATTGTTGCTCTATGTTATAGATGATGACATGCTGCTTTTATGTTAGTGAGAATGATGTCTTACTTGGTTAGGTTTCTGTGTGTTCCCTGGAATTTTACATGCTAGAGATTTCTTGACATCCTATTCTTTATGCAATGGATTGCTTAATATGTGATGTTGATTTCAGTGCCTGATGTATTTGTACCACTATCCTGACATATGGTATGACTATGCTACATGGCATGCGAAAAGTGGTTCTGTTGATACTGCAATCAAAGTATTTCAGAGGGCTTTGAAGGCTCTGCCAGGTAAAAATAGTTTTCTTTTTTCCTTTAATGAAAAACTGTTTTCATGATAGCTTTATTTTTTTCCTGTTTGTGCTACATGCAATCTATTCTGGTCGTGGATACTGAATATTACTGAGTGATAAAAATTCCAATTTTTCTTTCTTAACCTCAATCTATTGATCATATAAAGTTGTTTGCATGCATCAATTCCCGTTTCTTCTGGTTCATATCAACAGATTCAGAAATGTTAAAGTATGCTTATGCTGAATTAGAGGAAACTCGTGGTGCAATTCAGGTGAGCAATTTTTTTAAATAAATTAGCCAATAACCATCTTTTGGTTCTTGATCTTTTTCTTTCTGCTCCTACATTCATCAGCCAGCCAAGAAAATATATGAAAGCCTTTTGGGAGATGGTGTCAATGCAACAGCACTAGCACATATACAGGTAATATATTCTTAATCAGGGATGTTGAAAATTTTTTTCCTTATGCTTGTTAGAACATATGGATCTGAAGAACAAGAATAGTTATTGAATGTACTTGTAAGTTCTAATATTATTCAATTTTCGGATAAGCACTGTTGTGCTTCCTTCTCATTGAACCTGTAAATGGATTTGCAGACAGCAGGTCCTTATATCTTGTCACCTCTTTACATGGGTGACAATATCTGAGAAAGTTTTGTTAAAAAATTTCCCTTCCACCTCCCTTCCTCTGTGAGCCATTATTTAAGTTGTTTCCATTTTCTCTATTTCCTACCTTAAGATGTTTTGTTTTATCTCAAAAAATTGTACTAATATGTCACATTCAAATTTATTATATTCCTTGGAAATGAGAGACTTTCATTCTAGAATAGAATATCATATTATCTTGATGGCATTGCATTCTGCAGTTTATTCGTTTTCTAAGAAGAAATGAAGGATTAGAAGCAGCTCGCAAGTACTTCCTGGATACTCGCAAATCCCCCAATTGCACTTATCATGTATATGTTGCTTATGCCTTGATGGTCTTGTGCCTTGATAAGGATCCAAAGGTAGGTAGTCGACCTCCTTATGAATTAAATATAACATTTTTATGGTCATTTCTTAAATCTTGAATCTTCTTCCTATACTCAGCAATTTTGTGGACATTGATCAGTTGCTTGTTGGAATTTACTAAGAAGTTGTACATTCATGCAGGTAGCACATAATATTTTTGAAGCAGGATTGAAACGTTTTATGGATGAACCAGTTTACATTCTTGAGTAAGACAACCATTCTTCCTCCCATAGAAATTTTACACACATTGGCCGTATTTTTACGTTCCCTTTCAAATTTGTTGAGGTAGCAGGCAACACTGCTGTTGCTCACAGTGATGAAGGGGAGTATTTAAGGCTATGAATTTTGAGCCTGGCTTTAAATGTGATTATTAATACATTTGCCAATGGTATTTAGGTATATACTTATGTGATGCATGGTATTCATTTTAAAACTCCGGTATTTCAAGCTGGCACTTGTTACAGTTTGCTATAGGTTGACTTCTAAGTGGCTGAGCATGCGTTTACTAAGAGCATGTTTGGTTGGGATTTCTGTTTTAGTTTTTGGTTTCTGTTTTTTTAAATACAGAAACTGAAAAAAACAGCATACTAATACAATACAGAAAAAAAAAACAACACAGAAATTCAAAAAAACGCACAAAAATCAATAAAAATACACAAAAATAAAAACAGAAAATAAAAACGAAAAGCTGAATTAAACACCCTTTAAGTAGGGATGCATTTGTTGAACCTCACGTATTTGCTAGGAATAAGTAGTGCATGGAGTGTGAGAAATCAGTTGCTAACAATTTGCTTTTGTATTGAAGTGTATGGTATGGCATTGTGTGTACCTTAAATGAAATCAAATTAATTTTCATTTTTATTTAAACAATGATATATGTTATTGGCAGTATGGGGGACATCTGGGTAATATCTTACTATGTCTGAACATTTTTTAATAACATCCCACATTTAAGAAATTGACACTGGAATGCTGGGTTTTTAGCAGATGTTTGTTGTTTCTATGGTTTCTCCATGTTATTTAATTCTTGTGCTAAATATTGCAGATACGCAGATTTCTTGTCTCGCTTGAATGATGACAGAAACACCCGGGCTTTGTTTGAGCGGGCATTAAGCTCACTGCCACCTGAGAAATCTGCGGAGGTTCAGTATCTGAAATTTATTTTTATATAGCTTGCGCTGTGGTGCCATGGAACATGACTATCATTCTATCCCATGTCATATAATGTTGTTGAAAGGTGACAGCTGACCAAGAAAGACTGAATAGGAGCTTGTGCCTTGCTAGAGGGCTTAAGATTTCAAGCTGGTTTTTTCTTCTTATTTTTATAGCTTTTTTAAAAAATTTTATAGATTTGAGACCTATTAAACCATTAAAGGAGTTGATGTTATAGCTAGGATTCTGAATTGTTTACTCATTAAAACATTGCAATGTTAGTAAATACTAAATATTTGTAACATGGAAGAGAAATAAAATGGAAGAGAAAACGGTGTTTTATGATCTTCAAACTATAAATTTCATTTTATGTTTTTAAAGTAATAACTGAAAACTTCCATCTGTTATTGTAGTTTATTTTCCTTTAACCATTGTTAACAACAAGCTGAGCAAATGCACAGCAGAACTTTCTGGTCCTTTGGAATTAGAGTGAATTTGATCCCTGCACCCATGTCCAAGGTTCTAACAGAGAGTTGCATGATGTGTCCAGTGGGTTACTCAAGTTTATGTAACATATTCATAGGGATTGTAGCTGCTTCCATGGCTGTGCTTCTTCATACAACTATATAGACAGCTGCTGTGATTTGTTTACAATATCTTTATCCTGCTTCATATCATTGTTTATTTTAGTGTCTATTTGTTATATTTTATTCCTTATCTGTATTCTAATGCAGGTCTGGAAACGATATACACAATTCGAGCAGACATATGGAGATCTTGCTAGTGTATTAAAGGTTATATGTACACTTGATTTTCTGTATGTAGTCTGAAAAAGAACTCTTACCAGTTTCTAATTCAGTAAGTTCTAGGGTTTCAATCAAAGACGAGAGAAAAGCTTGCATAAAGGTTCCTCTTTCATAGAATTCTTGTCTTAGGCACCAAAAGATAAGAACTCATGTCTCTACCTCTAAAATATCTTATGGTCAAACAAAAGAAAGCCCGATCCTTTAGCATCATTATCTAGGATGTGAGAGACATCCCTGAAAAATCTTTTAGGTCCTTTCCTAACATTGTAATCTGCTTTTTAGATACTTTCTTTTGCAAGGTACCTTGATCTAGAAAATTTTTGTTATCTGTATATTCCAAATAAGAATCATACATTCAGTGGATGTGGTTAAACTAAACAATAATATTTTTTGTGATGGGGATTCTTGCACTTTAATTTTATCAATTACTGTTTCTGTCTGTAGAATATATATATTATGTTACTGCATAACTACATCACTTCATAATTACCAATGATTCTTGTGTGTTGGTTCATGTTACTGCATCAATCTTCTAGCTTCTCCGACATTTTAAGCATCAAGCTGAAACTAGTTGGTAAACTCCCATGGTATGCATGGAAAGATTGTACATGCTATTAAACGCATCTATTTGGTAAGGATCATAGAGAAGTAAGGGCTGCCTGACACTTTTAGGTGAGGATAGTCAAAATGGTCATGTGGAGTCCTCTACTTTTATCTCATAATTGAATCATTCATGATGTAAAGTTTGACAGTTTGTTGTGGAGGAATGGAGGAAAGTGATAATGAAACTTTTGTGGGGAGGTTTTTTCTTCACACTTTCCATTGAGAACAGATTGGGATGCAGTTTGAAATTAGAGTTAGAACTTTAACTGCTCATTGCCAGTGAGATTATCCATTTAACAGGATATCACTCTTAAAACTTGTGCTACGATTAATTTCCTTTAGCTTCCTGGAACTTGAGCCCTAAAAATGAATTGCTTCTTGTAGGTGGAGCAGAGAAGGAAAGAAGCTCTTTCAAGGATTGGTGAGGATGGAGGGGCAGGATTAGAGGATACCTTGCAAGATGTTGTGTCAAGATACAATTTCATGGATCTTCGGCCATGCTCCTCAAAGGATTTGGATCACTTAGTCCGACAAGAGGTACTGTAACATAGACTTTATTCTTTTAATGCTCTTTCTGTTTGAATTAGAATTCTTGAAGGGCCAAATTTCATTAATTCTTTTGTCCTTTTACATATGACATTAATAACGTATTTGTTTTAGTTTATGTTTTCATTTTCACAGTTCTTGAGACATAAATAGATTAAAGTTGTTTGGCAAAAAAAAGGGGGAAAAACTAAACATCCCGCGAGCCATGGCTTTCCATGGCCCGCAGGACATTAATAATAATAATTTATTATTATAATAATACCGGCCAGGGCCGGTCATGAGAGGCTGGCCATGTAGTCGGTCCCCAAAAAAAAACAAAAACAATACAGTTGTTTGAACTGCTCTAAACTTTCTTTTAAGATCTCTTGTGTTGTTCATTAGTGGTTTGAAAACTTAATGCTGATTGATTCTTTTCAGTGGCTCACTAAGAATAGTAATAAGAAGGTGGAAAAGTCTGCCATACCCAGTGGACCAGGGGCAGGTACTAATTTCTTTCATATTCTTCTCAGCCTAACAAAATTCAACATTAATTCCAGCCTGGTTGATGTGGGTTGTCATCGATTATTTTCCTTCGTGTAACCTAATTTTCCAATATTTTTTATAATAGCTAGTTACTCAGGATTTCTACTTCCTGATGAAAATAGTAGACCTTTAAACAGTAAAATGAGTTAGAATCTGTTGGTTAATTACATATCACCCTACTTATGCCAGTTTTATGTGTCTGCAAAGATCCTTTATTCTGCATCTTTCGGTTTTAGTATATAATTGTATTCTTTCTTTGGAGATTCCAGGATATAGCTAGTTTATTCTACTCTTGTAAGCATTTTTTGTGTCATTTGTTAGCTTATCGCCCACTCCTAGATCTAATCATCCATGGTTGGTTGGACTCGACCACCTATTTGATAGGATCCTTTTACATAATGTTTTTATGTGGATGCCTTGCAACCTCTATGTTCTTTGGCATATAACATCTTTGTCCAAACCTCCTTTTATGCTACTTTTGGATGTCCATGAATAATAATTATATGGTAATTCATGTTTGAAGTATATCTTTGATGTTTGGGAACTTGAGACGTCATACAACTATTTTTGCATTTACGCACTCTATTCATCCCACCTTTGAGTCTTGGTTTTGATTCAAAGCGTGCTCCTCTTAATTCTCTACTTTTTTATTTAGTTGACAAAAAGATCACTTGAAGGCTTGTGCCCAAATTCGTTCTAATATGCATCTTTTTCCACCATGATGAGGATTAGTTCTGTTATGCTAGTGCTGCTTTAGATGGTGGGTATCTCTTTCTTTTCCCCTTTCAGTTGATATTGAAATTATTTGGTGCAGGTTCCACTGGCCTTGCAAGTATCTCAACCGTATCTGAGAATCTAACTTATCCAGATGCTTCTCGAACTGTGATTAATGACACAAGGCAAAAATCTGGTATACAATTCTTATGTCATCTGTCCATTGAATATTTGATTTTTTGGATTGTTTGCAAGCCGATGTTTTAATGTAGTTTATGGAAATGATAATTTCATCGGACAGTGGGGACCGGAATTCCCCCAAGCACCACTGCATCTGCTCTTGGGGTGACTTCTAATCTGTTTAATTTGTTGGCAGGTTCTGGAGCAACTAATGCATTCGATGAGATATTAAAAGCCGCACCACCAGCATTGTTATCATTTTTGGCAAATTTGCCTATAGTTGAAGGTAAAGTCTAAAAATTTTATATATTTGCAATATGAAGTATCAGACATGATAAACTTGATTCTGGTGACTCTCTAACTCAGGATTGTGCTTATGAATCATTTCTTTCTGATTGCATATGCTTGATGCTATGTCAACAATCCCTCAATTCCTGTTTCCTTAATATGGTTTTCAGTTGATTCCATCTAGTGTCATCCTTTGTTGTAGTCTTCCTTTACATGCTAAGTTTGTTGTTATGGTATTACTTTTTAAATTGAAAGATGATGATTGCCAAAACAGGTTGGTGCGTTCAAATTAATATTGCTTTTTCTGAATACATGTTTCCTTTCAGTTTCTAATTTTCACAATTATCTAGGTCCAACGCCCAATGTAGACATAGTATTATCTATATGTCTGCAGAGCGACATACCATCTGGAATATCGGCAAAAGAAGGAACCTCTACTGCTGCAGTGCCTGCTGGTCCTGCTCCTGCCACGAGTGACCTTTCTGGTTCCAGCAGGTCACATCCTGCACGAAGTGGCTCATCTTTCAAACCTGCAAGGGACAGACAATCTGGAAAAAGAAAGGACCTTGAGAGTAAGCTTCTTGAAATGTCTACTATTTGCCTTGTTATACTGGTGACAGAGATGACTAAGCAGATTATAAATTGTCATCTCTAGCTCCCAATTGATAATCTAGTACACGCAATGTTACCTTATAGCATTTCCTTTTCATGCAAGGCCCTGGCTCCATTGCATGTGTTAAAGGTTAACTCTTGTTTAGGTTGAAATGATAACTAATAGTTGGAACCTTTTGTCGCTGAGGACCTCGGTATCACTTAGTGAGACCACCGGGCAGATGAGTCATAAATTTGAAGTGTTTCAGTTGAAAGATTTAGTTCTTTCGGCATACCTTTTCACAAAAATTCCTCCTAGAATACTTAGTAATGGCCATTTCTGTGCATTCATGACAATGTTTTCTTCACATTGTAGGGCAAATTGACGATGAAAGCACAACTGTGCAAAGCCAACCGCTACCTCAGGACGCTTTCAGGATACGGCAAATTCAAAAAGCTCGACGAGTAGGTAGTACCTCACAAACGGGATCGGTGTCATACGGAAGTGCTTTTTCTGGGGATGTATCTGGCAGCATTGGCTGAAGCACCTTTTGCTTTTTTCCACCATATCTTGCTGTACCTAGAGGTTTGCAACTTTCCCTGTCATTTGTCTAGTAAAATACTTTTCAATGGTAACAAGAGTTACAAATTACAGAAACTGAAGGAGAAAAGGGATAGAAAGACAATATTTCTCCAGCACTTGCAGGTCAATTTGACAATGAGGCTACTTCAGTGTTCCAGGCTCAATGTTAGTGGTTATCCATCCATCTCTGCATCCTTCAATTTGCAGACTCGGTGAGTCAACACAGCCTGAGCAATGCATCGAAACCAAAGTTTGGCAAGCTATCAGCTATCTTCTTACATTATCCTCCTATTAGAAATAAACAGATAACTTATTAGAAGATCAGCTTTGGTTGTTAGTCGGACTGAACCAATTTAGATGTATTATGCAATACTGTAGAGGCCAAGGATTGAGATCAATAGGTTATCATGCGTTATGTATAAATCAGCCAAAAATGTATAACAAATAACTTATATGAGGTAAAATGGCAGGGGTTATATTCATGGGGTAAGAAAATTTTCTTTTTTTCTTTGACATAGATAATGCTTCTTTATGCTCTGAAAAAGGTGTAGCATTATTCGTGTATGTGTTTAAAATGCCAATTTTTCATTGAAAAGAAGACATAGCTAGAGTTTCACTACACACAATAGACATAAAAATAACATAATTATAAAAATATTTGGTAGAATTTTGCTGTTAAAAATAAGAAAATTGATGTCTCTAATTTCAATTAATAGTTCTCAAAAGCCCGTAGTTCTTAGAAGCGGATATTAAAGGTACAATGTAAACACAATCAAAATTTATTACAGTTTCTTAAAAACTAAGAGACTTAGGCTTTATTTAGATTAGTTTTGATTTTTTATTTTTTAAAATATAAAAATTAATAAAGAAAATATACTAATATAGTACAGAAATAAAAAAATAATAATTAATAAAAAATAACAATTTACATTTTAACTAAACATTCTCTTACTTTTTATAAGTTTAGTTTTTTTAGTATTGTCTCAATTTCAATATCAAGAACAATGCATCATTGATTTCTGATCCACCTGACATTAAAAAGGAAAATTAATTTATAAATTAATTGATTAGGCTTTTATATTAACATATTATGAGAACTATTAATTTCACAAAAGTTTAAATTTAAAACACTTTAAATTCATATTATCTATTTATTCGTAATTTAAAATTTTTACTTGGATCACTTTTTTTTTTTTCGAAACCTCCTTTCCTGTAATCTTTCACCTAAATTGTTTAAGAGATGTGGTATTGTTATTGGTTATAATTTTTATTTGTAATATACATACTAGAAAAAATAAGAAAACGAAAAAAAAGAGATATCAAACACAGTATTACTGAGACCTTGGGATCAAGCATTTCCTTGTGGTAGAATTATGGAATTGCTAACTGCAACAGAAGAAGATTCATTTGAAAAAAATGATCAGAAGATATATATAATAGCTATGAATTGTTGTACAAACTATTGTAATTATTGAAAGAAAGGTATTTTTTTTCATGCGTTTTTCATAGTAATTGAAGTTCTATTTAATCAAGTTTGACGAACTAGTGATTCACAATATATAAATTATGAGCATAAGACCATACAATTAATTAAGAGCATATTTGGTATGGTTTTAGTTTCTAGTTTTTGATTTTTGGTTTCTATTTTTTAAGCATAAAAATTAAAAAAATAAGTACAAAAATTGAAAAAAACAATATAAAAATATAGGACAGAAATAAAAAAATAGTATAAAAATATAAAAAATACAAAAAAATTCATGAAAACTTATAAAAACAGAAATAAAAAATAAAAATAAAAAATTGAACAAAGTGAACATTAAACAATTCTGAATGAGTACAAGATTTCTTTTTCCATCTTTCAACGATCATATTGTTTATCACATCTTTCTGATTTAACAGGACAAGGTTTGGCTTGCCCTAAATGGTTATAAGCTTCTTACAGTCCCACAGCACTTCTAAGAATTACCATAAATCTTCCTATTTTAACCTACAAATGTAGAAGATTAAGTTTTAATTGATATTTAAATTAAATTATCATGAGGATACTCTCGTCATTACAAAAGCACGAGTTTGGACTTTGGACTTCTTTTATCCCAATTTTTTTAGTTATTTCTTTGCACAAAAATTTTGTATTTCATTATAATAAAATTTTAATAAAAATCTTATATTTTTAAATATAATTAATTAAAGTACAATTAGTTCTTTTATTAAGTGCAATCACTAAATTTCATAGTTATTCATATTTTCAGTTTAGTAGTGATACAAGCAAGCTTCATGGTATTCTGTGTGGCTTAAATTTTGGACATTGTGAGGATTATAACTTAAATGGCTATATTATGCCAATATTTTGAACATTTTCTTAACATGAAAGGAGAAATAGAAAGTTTTTTTAACCTAAATAATTATGTTAAAATTTGATAATCTTTTTTTTAATATTAAGAGTTCTAAATAACTTATGATGGAGGCGTGAAGATTCAATAGTTCAATTGTCTCAAAACATTGTTGATATTCTAAAACTAAGAAAAGATATATATAGATTCTATAAAAAAAAAAGAACAATATTATCAAATGATGAAACAAAATAATTAAATTAATAAAGATATCACTTTAAGGAAAAAGAAGATTCAATTAATCAAATATATCAAATCAAAATTTCTAAAAATTTCTCCACTTTATTAGGGACAAATAATATTGAAACCATAAACACAAAAGGTTATTTTTAAAAAAGAAAAATATCATAATTTTAGTATTTATTATATAAAATATACAATTAAACAAATTTTTTACTAATATGAAAATAATCCATGTGACTATCGCTTATTTTTAGAACTCTTATATTATTAAAATATTAATTTTAAAGAGCATGAAAAGATGAAAGAGAGGAAAAATATCAAATAAAATAAAGAAAAAAACACAAAGAAACACTTAAAACACCTAAA
>JAOXYD010000134.1:1014190-1025993 GCA_028565735.1 Pinacopodium congolense | reverse complement strand
ATTTGATTATTCAATGTAAAGACTTATTCAATCTAATTTGATTAATTATTCAAAATACTCTAATTTGATTATTCAATTTAAAGACTTATTCAATTTAATTTGATTAATTATTCAATTTAAAGACTTATTTATGTGAAAATAACTTGTTTGGTTGATATTTATACTAAAAAATAAAAATAAATATTTGTTTGATTGAAAATTGTGATAAAAAGTAATTTATTAATAATAGTTAAATATAAAATAAATTTAAATTCTTAAATAAAATACTCTAATACACCATAAAATTATATTATTAGTTAACCCGAAATGACCTGACTCGAACCCGACCTGAACCCGAATTGGTGTTAACCCGAAATGACCCGAATCTGAAATGACCCAACCCGAACCCGATCATAAAATTATATTATTAGTTAATAGATTATATTAATGATTAGTTAATACACTATAAAATTATATTATTAGTTAACCCGAAATGACCCGAACCTGAATCGACCTGACTCGACCCCGACTTGAACTCGAATTGGTGTTAACCCGAAATGACCCGAACCCGAAATGACCCAACATGAACCCGACCTGACCCACCCGATTGACATCCCTACCTGTGAATGAGATCTTCTTTTTTTTTTGTTTTTGAAACTCTAACATGAATGATATAATTGATTTTGAGAAAAGGAACACGAATTGTATGATTATAATTATGTTTTAACATGCATATCATAGTTATTACTCTTGGTTCTCGTTTAACTTTAAGTAATTCGGAGTCTTTACTATCTTGACGTTGAATGAAATGAACCAAAAACAGTAGGTTGAATCTCTCATTATGAATTTGACTATCATGCTAATGGACTTGGCCTTGAGAATTGATCCACCACCTAAACCCACTGATAATGCTATTAAGAGGGAAAGGAAATCTTATGAGGAGTGGGAGTACTCTAATTAATGTTGTTTGATGATTATGAGGTATCATATGGATGAATCCATTAGTGATAATATTCCCGAAGCTAATAATGCAAAGGATTTTCTTGTTGCCATTAAGAAGAAATATATGAAGTTCTCAAAGAATAAAAAGAATGAGTACTTAAACATGCTTCATCACACCATTTATGATGGTGCAAGTGACATTAGGGTTCACATTGACAAGCTCATGGGCTACTACCATAAGCTTAAAGCTATGGACATGGACCTTGGTGAGGATTACATGGTATGGTTTATGATGGGACTCTTCCTTCTAAATTTGATTCGATTAGATCAAGTTACAATGCTCAGAAAGAGTAATGGATTGTTGAGGAGATGACTGCTATTCTTACTAAGAAAAAGGATGACATGAAAAAGGGAAGAGTAAGAAGTATTTCCATGATAACAAACCACAACAATTCTCAAAAAAAGAAAGTTCATTTTTAATAGCTCAAGTGACCAAAGGCCTTTCAAGAAGAAAGTTGTTGGTCCTAAAGGAAATGGATAGGTGAGCTCATCTTTTGTTAGTCAGAAAAATAAGTTTTTCAAGGGAAAGTACAAATTTTATCATTATTTTAGGGACAAGAAAGTTGATTGCCAAAATCTCAAAACTCATTTAAAGAAGAAAGATAATTGTCTTGTGATAGTTTGTTTAGAGTCCAATATTATTGATGTGCAATGAAATACTTGGTGGTTAGATACTGGAGCAACAATTCATGTTACGAATTCCTTGCAGAAACTGACAAGTTAAAGAAGGCCAACTAGTTCTGAGTAACATATGTATATAGGAGACGATACTCAAATCAAAGTTGAATTTTTTGGGATAGTTGAACTATAGTTAAATACTGGACATCTTTTGGTGTTATATGATATCACTTATTTACCCTCTATTAGGAGGAATTTGATTTCTTTGTCTATTTGGGATATACTAGGTTATAGTCTTTCTTTTGAAACTAGAAGACTGATTTTGTATCGTGACTCTCTTTTGGTGGGAAATGAAATTTTATGTGGAAATTTATACAAACTTGGGTTGAATGATGTTATTACTGTTGCTTCTTCTTCTTCTCTTAATACTATTATTGGTTCTAAATGTATGAGGTTAGATTTAAGATCTTCTATGTTATGGAATAAACATTTAACCATATTTCTAGAGACATAATGGAGAGGTTGATAAAAGATGGTGTACGTTAGAATCTTGATTTTTCATATTTCACTACATGTGATTAAAGGAAAGTTAATCGGTAAGGTTAGAAAAGGCAAAATGGGTAAGAGTTCAGAATTTTTATAGTTGATTCATACTGATATATATGGACCATTTATTCCACCAGCTATGGGTGGTTATAAATACTTTATCACTTTTATTGATGATTTCTCCAGATGTGGTCATATCGAGCTCATTCATGAAAAATCTGAATCTTTGGAGGAATTTAAGATTTTCAAGATAAATGTTGAGTTTCAAAAGGGGAAGAAAATCAAGATAGTTAATTCTAACAAAGGTGGAGAGTATTATGGATGTTATGATGAGATTGAAAGAAATACATGGACTTTTACTAGATACTTACAAGAATGTGGTATTGAAGCAAGAAATATAATGCCAGGAATACCTTAGCATAATGGAATCGCTGAAAGAAGAAATCATACTCTTCTTGATATCTTGTGGTGTATGTTGATTCATTTTAATTTACCTGAATTTTTGTGGGATGAGGCATTAAAAACAACTGCTTATATCTTGAATCAAGTACCTAGCAAGTTAGTCTCAAAGACTCTAAATGAGTTATGGTCAAGTAAGAAACCAAGTTTGCGCCATTTTCATGTTTGAGGATGTAAAGCAGAAGTGAGGCCTTATGATCCACAATCTAAGAAGCTTGATCCAAAAACCATTAGTGACTACTTTGTAGGTTAAACCATCGGATCAAGGGGTTCTAGATTCTATTGCCCATCTCACACGACCAAGATTATAGAATCAGATAGAGCTGTCTTCTTTTAAAATGAATTTGGTTTAAGTCAATGGTCAAGAGAAATTGTATTCAAGGAAGAATGCATTCTAGTCTCTGTATCTGCCGCTTCTGCTCCTACAGATGACCCTATGATTAGACAGAATCTAGTAGAATCTCATGATGAACCTCAGAATTAAGTATAGAATGAAAGCATTGATATTAAAGAGGATGAAGTTACTATCAAGAAAATTGGCTGGTTTAGGATTATCTCCCACATCGAAATTATGTTCTTGCAAATAGTCCTCAGTCTGCATTATGGATGAATGCAATGGAAGATGAGTTGAGTTCTATGTCACAAAATAAAGTTTGAAAGATGGTTGAACTACTTAAAGCTTGCAAACCCATTAGGCACAAGTGGGTTTACAAGATCCAATATGATTCAAGTGGACAAGTAGAAAGATATAAGGTTAAACTTGTGGCTAAAGGCTATAGTCAAAGAGAAGTGATTGATTTTAAGGAAACTTTCTAACCAGTTTCTACCAAAGATTCACTGCGAATCATTATTACCATAGTTTCTCACTTTGACTTGGAGCTTAATCAAATGGATGTGAGGACTCCCTTCTTGAATTAAGATATATATAAAGATGCTTATATGACATAACTAGTTGGTTTCGAGATAACTGGTAAAGAGAACATGGTTTGCAAGTTCAAGAAATCTATTTATGGGTTGAAATAATCATCAAGGCAATGATATCTCAAGTTTGATATGGTTGTCACTGCATATGGCTTCAAGGAGAATGTAGTTGATCAATGTATATATATGAAGTTTAGTGAGAGCAATTTCATTTTTCTTGTACTGTATGTTGATGACATTCTACTTGCTTCTAATGATACTGGTCTATTATTTGAAATAAAATAGTTGTTGTTTAGCCATTTTAATATGAAGGATCTTGGTGAGGCCTCTTATGTACTTGAAATTCATATTCTCTGAGATAGAGCTAATGTGATTCTTTGATTGTCTAAAAAGATTTACATTGATCAAATCTTGAAAAGATTCAATATGCACTATTGTTCTCCTGAAAATGCACCAATAATGAAGGGTGACAAATTCTCAATGGCTCAATGTCCATAAAATGATAAAGAGAGAGAGATGAAATGAAAGTTGTTCTTTATGCGTCACTTGTAGGCAACTTGATGTATACTCAAGTATGTACATGCCCTGATATTACCTTTGTTGTAGGCGTGTTAGGTAGATACTTGAATGATCCTGAACTTAGCCAATAAAAAGCAACTAAAAAGGTAATGAAATATCTTCAGGGTATCAAAGATCATGTGTTGACTTATCGACGAACTAACACTCTTAATATAGTTGAGTTAAGTGATGCTGATTATGCAGAATGTCTTGATGATAAAAATTCTATTTTAAGCTATATCTTTATGATGGTTGAAGGAGCTGTATCGTGAAAAAGTGTCAAGCAGACACTCATAGCATCCTCTACAATGGAGGCAGAGTATATGATGTACTATGAGACAGTTTATTAAGCAATATGGTTGTGAAATTTTATTTCAGCATTAGGTGTTGTAGACTCTATTTCTAGTCTGCTGAAATTGTATTTTAATAATTCTGCAGCTGTAGCTTTCTCTAAGGACACTAGCAGTACTTTTCGCTCAAAGCATATTGACATAAAGCACTATTTTGTTAAAGAGAAAGTGGTTGAATCCCTCATTACTGTTGAGTATACATCTACAGCTAACATGTTAGCAGATCTTGTAATAAAAGGTTTACAAATATGTATTTTTTTCAAAACACGTCTCCCGCATGGGATTATTAGGGGCCTAGCTATATAAGATTAATGGGAGTTTGCTATTTTATATTGAACATGTTAGTACTTTATGTACGGATTGCTTATGACTTTTATATATGAAACATGCATAATGATGTTTGCAATCATTTCTTGTTGATATTGATATATATATATATATATATATTTATATATGTTGATTCATAAATGTAGTTTGATAAAATGACAGGTATAAAAGGGGATAAATGCAAAGTCTCAGTTATTGTATCGCACGCATATTGTGTTAAATGGTTATTATGGCATTTGAACATCTCTAAGACCAAATCATGTGTAGTATATATATCCTGTCAATATATTATTGCATGTGATTTATTTGATTACTTTTGGATGATGGAGATTAATATAGTGGTTGATTATATCGTCCATGTGAGAGAATGTTAGAATTATATGGAAAAATATAATATCAACATTAATTCCAATTCCATTTACATAATTATTAATTGAATTGCTTAATATATGTTTAATAACTATATTGAGATGGTTAATATTGACTAATTGCATTTGAGGCACATGGTAGTACCTCAATTACTATAAGTTGGCCCATTAAACTATAGTCCATATATACATCCATATTAGAACATAATATATGGTATGTGGAGGTGTAAGAAAATAACAAGAGGGTCTTCTACCATTAGCTCCCTTTTACAAAGGTGTGTTTGTGTTGTTCTTGTTTTGTAGGCTGTAAAAGATGGAGAGGAACCAAGACTTTATTCTAAATAATGGAGGTATGCATTCTATATCTTGTTATGCTGTAAAGAAAATATTGATCTTAGTTGTTGAATGCATTGAATGCATTTGTATCAATATTTAGCACAGATGTCTCAGGCGAACCTAAAGGCTAAAGCCTTTCTTAAGGACACGCAGGAAATGCTGCAAAGTTTTGCTTGATAAAGGCCTTTTAAGTAACGAGCATCTTGAGTTCGGCTGAGGTTACCTTTTCACCTTTATTTATAGGCAGTGAGTTTTTCTTTCTTGAAGCTTGTTACATTATTTTACATGGATCAAATAAAGGTTATGACTTTTAAAGTGCCGTCTCTTTCGTCTTTTAAACCGGTATACTTATACATTGCTAGATTGGAGATTATCTTTCAGTTTAAGCCTTAATGTTAGTTGGTGAGAAATAATTAAACAACTTAAATTGAAAGCCAGATTTGGTGAGATCTCATTTATTTCTTAAGGCATTAAATCACCAATTGGCTATTTTCACCATCTATGGTTGAGAGAGCGTTCATGGACTACCATTGCTTTTGGATGGTTTATTTGCTAAAGTTGTTGACAAAATGGTGCATTGAAGTATTCGAGGAGTAAACTTTATTAATGGAAGATATACAAACCTGTGAATTTGTGGGCATTTTTACCTTGAATATCTTTATACCTTGGGAGTGATTTTTGGCCATGTAAATGGATATATTCTTATATCATTGGCATTTCATGTTCACTTCATGTGTCTGTTAATGAATTATAAACTGTTATTTAGATTTTGTTTCTTTATTTGGTGGCAAATATTGTTAATCCATTATAAACAGTTATATTTATGATACCTATAATCCTATTATATGTGTTCCTATAGTCCTGATATTAAGAAATTAAATACTCATGAATTTATTACGGCGGAGGCTCTATATAATACAATCTTATTACAAAGTGTTGTACTCTGCAAGATGACTTGTAGTAGAACCTAATATTCATACCGTAACAATTAACATCCATGTTCCCTTCGCATATGCTTTAGCATATTGAGATAAATCTTCTCCCTTAGACCTTTGTGACAACATACTGTGTTATGAATAATCATAAAATAATCTATACCTTCTTATTCCCCATCTCCCTTCTTTGATGTGTACAAGACTATCTTTATGGCTTCGCCCTAAAGGTATTCTGGAAGGTTAGTCTTACTTTAGATGCTTTTCATCATATCCTTTAAGGTATGATTGCGCATTTCGGCCATATCATTTTGTTCAGGACTACTTGGCATACTAAACGGAGCAATTATACCACATTTTTCTAAATATCTAGCAAACTGACCTTTTTCTTGTCCTATAATTCTATGTTTGCCATAATATTATCGTCCTTGGTCAGATTTAACTATCTTGATGAATTTTTTCAGTTGTTTCTCAACTTAAGTCCTAAACACTTTAAACTTATCAAGTACTTCAGACTTTTCTTTAATTAAGAAAACATAACCGTAGTGGAAAAATTCATCAATGAATGTCACAAAGTACTTAGATCCACAAATTGTAGGTGAGTAGCAACCAGAAATATTTGTATGGATGATTTTCAATACCTCATAACTGTGTCTAGAAGTTTTATTCTTTATTTTGGTCATTTTATCTCTACAACAATCAACACATGTCTCTAAATCTGAAAAATTAAGAGTTAGAACAATGTTATCCTTCATAAATCTCTCAACTCTTTCTTTAGAGATGTGGCCCAATCTCTTATGCTACAGCATGTATGATTTATCCTTTATGAGAAATCTCTTTGCAACAGTATTTTCAATTATGTAAGAAGTAGAATAGAAATTGTCCGAAGTTAAATACATTCTGTATAAACCATAGGATAAGAAAGCTTTACCAATATATTTTGCATCATATGATAATTTAACTGTAGAATTATTGATCATAAAACTATAGTCTTCTTTGTCTAAGAAAAATAAAGAAATCAAATTCTATCTAAAAGACGGTACATAAAATGTGTTTTGTAATACAAATTTAAAGCCTGAATCTAAAATCAAATACACCACTTCAACAAATTTCACAATGAGCTTTAACTTATATTGAATTGGCTTCCTCTTTGCTATGAACCCCTGCAATGTACAAGCAACATGAGTAGAAGCTCCACTATCTAGCCACCAAAAACCAGATGTAGCTAAAGTAATATTGGATTCATGAATAACGAGAGCCAAAGAGTTACCTGATTATTTTTAATTTTCCTTCAAGGTCTTGTACTTGAATCAATTCTTCTTTCTGGGTCCCTTCTTCTTGTACTACAAGCATTTGAACACACATACTTTTTCTTGTCCCTTGGTCCCACTAGTCTGACCAGGATGTCGAGGAGCTTTGCCTTTGGGTTTGAAAGTCTTTACCTTACCCTTTGGCTGAGTTGTAATTAATGTTGCCTAAGATGTGGTACTTAGCTTCTCTTCCTCAGGTTCACAGTAAGATATCAGAGTACTATTATCTCAAGATTTATACTGAGTTGTGAAAGAAGTAATAAAAAATGTGAATTCCTGTGGAAGAGTTGTAAGTGCATAATGCATTATAAAATTCTATAAAAGGCGAAAACCCATCGCCTCAAGCCTTTTTTGTAGGTCCACCATGTTGAGAACATACAACCGTACTCCCCCAGTTCCTGTATATCTCATGAAAAATAGTCTTCTGGTTAGAAATATTACATCACCACTAGGAGAGACACTGTATGTCTGTAATACAATTTTCATGAGCTTCTTTGCGGATGTCGTACTCGGAAGTTCGTTGAAAATGATGCTTGGAATGGACTTCTCAATCTTCAGCTAAGCAAGCCTGTTTATCTTTTCACAGTTTGTATAATTGACTTTGCAGTAATCAACTGTCAAAGTTGAA
Organism: Pinacopodium congolense; assembly: GCA_028565735.1. Lineage (NCBI taxonomy): Eukaryota > Viridiplantae > Streptophyta > Magnoliopsida > Malpighiales > Erythroxylaceae > Pinacopodium > Pinacopodium congolense. The sequence goes on along the minus strand of JAOXYD010000134.1, from coordinate 1,017,659 downwards.
TGTAGATCAACCACTCTTAACGCAAATATTATGTCTTCGTTGTTATTGCTGAGCAATTCAATCGTAAGTATGCATCCATTCATCAGAAAGGTGACTGCAAAAATAGATAATGTATGATTAGCACAAATGTAGGATAACACTTACACCCAAAGTTATAAAAGGTAAACCGAGCATCCTATCCATATATCATGAAACACTTGTGAGTAGAATACGTAACACATGAATAAGACTTCCCCATAAAAGTGGTCAGAGTACACTTCATTAGCTCTCATAAGTCTACCACCTGTGGGTGAATAGATCACTCAAGCATCGAATTTATCTCACAACATGCCTTTATATGCATCTCAAGTTTTATACAAGGTAAAACACCTGTGGGCTGAATGATTAAATATACAATAAGAGACATCTCCCAACATACAAGCAAACATGATTCTCATACCAACTCGAAAGGCCATTGTGGTGATTGCATTCTTATCGGTATTTAAACTATTTCCTCAAGTACCAGAGATACTTCTATATGTTATCCTCACATAGCAACTGTATGAGCATGTAAAAATATGTGACACTGTATCATTATGCGTTGCAAATAAGCGTAGGCAACTAATTATGTCACAAAAGGAGTGCTGAATGCATTATCTAAGTCTTTATGTTGAAAATTATTCAACAATAAAATAGTTAAAAATTTTATGTGCTGTCTTTATGCTCTTTTCTAATGCTTGGTTCTTGTGATGACTCAAGTGACTGAACGGCCAAGACTATATATAACAAGAGTAGGAAATCTAGCACTAGGCCTTACGAATAGTCTTTTATTAGATAACCCCATTACAGTCTAATAACTTATCCACCCATACTGATAGGGTTACATTTTCTTTTAGACAAATATTTATCTTCTATAAACCATTAATCCAATTAATTATTTTTACTTAATCTAATTAATATTGTCCAAATTAAATTATGAAATAATTAAATGGATTGTGATCCAATAAAATTATATACACATACACGATAGTGTTTCAAATTGAATTTAAATTATAATTTAATTTAATTTAATTTAAACCTATTTAAATTTGATCTCTGTTATTGAACTGACTATTATTCATTAACAATATAACTCTCCAAATTATTTATGAGGCAATTGACGGTGCAGAATGAGATTACTAATCATTTGCTTCTAGTGAAGCAAGATCACTTTTATCGCAATTGCCATCCTTCCATTTTTAGCATTTATTCACATATCTAAAAGAAACCCATTTCAATTTCCTCTTTCCTATCAATAGTTTCTGAAACAGTAAGTTTCCTTTTGTTTTTTTTCCCTTTAAATGTGTTATGATCAATTCGTTCTTGAAAGTTGGTGTAAAGTGTAGTTGTTTACAGGCTACGACATGGGTCAAGCTTGGGTTGGTAACTAGACCCGACTTGACCCAAGTATATATATATATATGACAAAAAGGACAAACAGAAAAATTCGCAGAGGGTCAATGGTTATGCCCAGTTTGAATCTATTGCAGATTATGTTAGGAAATGTGTTTCTGTGGTAGTTTAAATCTGCTAAAGCTTTTATGTTGATTCACAGCCGAAGAGCATTTATGTGGAGGTGAGAGGGAGCAGAGCTAAAGCTTGGTACCCGTGAACCTCACTTCCTGTAAGCTTAAGCACTCTCCTTTTCTATTTTAGATTTGTTATGATTTTGAAGTTGGAGAGTGAACTGACTAAGCAACTGGATGCAGGAGGTGTGTAGACAACATTGTTAACGAGTCGTCAGATTCTAGGAATTCTTCACTGCGGTAGGTTCCCTCTTCAGCCAAGTTGCTTCTTTTCCCTTCCTTTGACCAGTTTATGTGATTACTGGGTTTTGTAGTGGGTTTCGTCAAGAGCATGTTAAGAAAACCAAATTAGAAAAAGATATATTGTTGGCCTTTTTGTAGCAATGTTTATTAGGAGAGGAGAGCATTTAAATAGGCTAGCTACAAAGGGAAAAGGAAGATTCTAGAACAGTAAAAAAAGAGAAAGCTAGCAGGAAGGATGGGCTTCAGATCTGAGATGGGCTGAGAGACCAAAACCTCTTCAGCAGTCTAATTTATCCAGCAATCCAGTAGACTAACATGTCCAGTAGATTCAACAATAGGCCTATTGTTCTTTAGAATTCCAACCTTGTTAGCTCACTAGGTTTAGTGACCCATTGGCCCATATTATATAAGCTTGTTTTCTCAAGTTATTTAGACAGAAACCCTAGTTGTCTCCTTCCCTAGATCCTCTGTAGTCAGTAACCCTAATCTTTTGTGAATCTCGACTTGTTGAGAGTTCTGATAGCTGTGGTGTTTTTCTGTCAAAGCTGTAGTCTTTAATAGCCTCAAGGAAGCCGGAGTATACACATCGTGTATACGCAGTTTAAGGAGCAGAGAGTGAAAGGTGGGTCTTTGCAGCACCTTTGTGAAGATATCTGCAAGTTACGCATGTGAGGCGATAAGGAGGAGGTGAACAACGCCAAAGCGGACCTTTTCACGGACGAGGTGGCAGTAGAGCTCAATATGTTTGGTTCTTTTATGAAACACCGGGTTTTTAGTGATGTGGATGGCTGATCGGTTGTCATAGTAGAGGTAGGTGAGCCCATAATGAAGAAAGCCGAAGTCTTGGAGAAGGAATGTCAACCATTGAAGCTCGCAGGTGGCAGCGGCTAAGGCTCTATATTCAACCTCCGAAGAATTACGTGAAACTATAACCTATTTCTTCAACTTCCAAGATATCAGTGAAGCACCCAGGAATACGCAAAGGTCGGTGACAGATTGTCAGGACTCCGGGCAAGTTGTAGTATGGAGGAGCTATAAAAGAGTAAACCTTGGCTAGGGTTACCCTTGAGGTAATGAAGCACTCGATGGGCAATTTGAAGATGCTATGTTGTCAACCTGTCAAGATAGTGGGAGAGTTGCTGCACCGCAAAGCTAATGTCTGGCCTGGTGATGGTCAGGTAAAGTAACTTATCGATGAGACACTTGTAGCCGGTGATGACATAGTGAGGGTCACCGAAGGCTATTGGGCGAGTGTTATGAGTCATCAGAGTGGAGATAGGCTTGCAAAGGTGAAAACCGTTTTCTTCCAGAAGATCCAAGGTGTACTTACACTGTGAAAGGTTGATTCCAGAAGAGGGTCAGGCCAGTTCAAGACCAAGAAAGTACGTTGTGGGCCCTAGATCTTTGATCTGAAAGGTATTGTGTAAAAAACTCTTAGTTGATGTAATAAGGTGTAGATCATTACTTGCTAATAAACCGTCATCCATGTAAATTAGAAAGGTAATGAAGTTGTTTCCTTGTTGCTTAGTGAACATGGAAGGATCGGAGTTGGACTAGACAAAGTCATTAGAGGTCAGGCTCGAAGTAAGCTTGGAATGTCATTGCCTACTTGCTTGTTTGAGGCTGTAGAGGCTTTTTTTTTTTTAATTTACAAACCAATCTGGGGTCTGGCAGGTGGAGTT
>JAOXYD010000134.1:996786-1010210 GCA_028565735.1 Pinacopodium congolense | reverse complement strand
TCATAAATATAAATCTCAAAATAATTTAGTTAAAATAATTTGATATGTTAAATGCATAATTTATTATGGAGATATGTTGATATGAGAGTATTACGGGTATTATGTTAAAAATAAAAAGGCAAAAGAGACTAAAAAATAAGTTAATTAATTGTTATTAATTACTCTTAAACATCTACTTAAAAAAGTTATTTTAGAAGCTTTTTTAAGAAGCTTCAAATTTAAATTTCTTAAAAAATTGTATTTTAATGGCCAAAAAAGTCATATCTATTAAAGAAGTATTTTTTTAATTCTATAGCCAAACACCTATTTTTTAATAAAAAAACTTTTGTAATAGAAAAAAAATACTTACTAACCTCCCAAAAAACCCATACAAACATGTACTTATTGATTTTTACTTTGGCTTCCAATATGGATGGTACTGTTTAGCTAATTAATGTGCTCAATTTCCTTTATATACACTTCCTGTATGCAGCCTAGGTGTAAAATTAAATCTTAACTATGGTTTTGCTCCTGTTGCAGAGGACTGAATATCATTACTATTTATTTATTACCATGGACCTAATTATACGATCCTTTCTGATAATTGTTAGGCCATCACAGATAAAAATGTCAAATTTTCTCTTTACATATTAAAATAACTTAAAAAGTATAGAGAGTATTTTAGGTATTTTCATACGAAGTATAAAAGAGTATTAAGACAATTAAATCTCAATATTATTGGATCATAAGATCGCATATTCTTTGGCTTTTGGAGTGCCAGTAATATTTTATGCTTCTTCCCTAGGCTGTATAGAGTCCTTCTAACCTGCATGCATGTTAGAGAAATCCATAATGCCAATATTCCTTTATCAAACTAGGGCAACCTTAACGAGCCTATGCAGGCAAACTAGGATCAAAACTGTCGTCTACAGAAAGAATTTTACCCGTATAACACCTATTTCGGACATCACATCTCACCCCAAATTCTATCAAGACATGATAGAATGTAATAGAAGTATCCCGATGACTAACAGCTAAAATTTCACTAACAATAGTGGGAAAGTTGGCTGATATGCATGTTAATACCACAAGCGAAAGGATTTAGGCCTCCGCAATCTAATTGAAGATCAAGGATTGAAACTTTAGAACTCCATATGCATCTGCATATCTTTGGTGAGGGCAATGAATATTGAAGTTTGGTCTGGACCCCACGTTTATCTGTAAGAACGTCTTGGGCTAGGTTTTGTTAGCGCCTCAAGAAACCTGAACATCCATCTATCCAACATTCCTGCAAGGGCAAACCCAAATCGTGCCCATACTCGTCATAAAAGAAGGAATTTATATAAATATTGCAGATAAGTAGCTGATCATCCATCATGAATAGCTTGGCCATTTTAGAATATAACTTGTGGAGTTACTAAGTTAGTTTGGTTCGATTTCATTCATCATGAAAATTTCAAGTCCATATCCTAACTTAAACTGCGACAGAGTTCCCCACAAGAAGAGCATTCAAAGTACTTAAATCAGTGAAAACATGAATAAATTCCATGCAATTCCACCTCCATTACCACGATACCGCTATAAACCAATTTGTTGGAATCTAGCTACGTTTTTGAAGTTCAAAAAAGCACACCATCGGAACTGTAAGCTTACCTGTTAGGGCGAATGTGCCACCTAAAACTGCACAAAGACGAGTTAAGAAGTGGAGAAAACTGCGCCTTTCTTCTTTGATTGTCACAGTGATAGGGGACAAATCATACAAGAAGTAAACAGCTGCATAAATGGACAATTGTTCAAAGTTTTAGTATCTAAATCAAGGTCAATGAGTGCATAGATATGATGAAAAATTCTAAATAAATCCAACCTGGCCATGACCTATCATATTCAGTCATAGGGGTAAAATACTCAGTGACAGAGAATTGATTTGTAGGCAAAACTTCTTTTGAAAGGTATCTGTATTCAGTAGGAACAATCTGCAAACACAAAACAAAAGCAAAATGCAGTCACCTATACAGGCCATATCAATCACAGGAAACCTAGAATCAAAACCAATGATCTTCAAGATCCTTTAAAAAAAGCTCATTATAGAATCTTCCCCGGGGACTTATAACATAGTTTCACTATAAACCTTCTTTGGAATTAAGCTGAACCCGTACATTCAACTACTGAAACCTTCATCACAAAATACTATAAAATGTAATAAACTTAAAAGAGTATCCAACTTATCAATAAACAGGAGGTTGCCAACGGATGAAGCAGGTCGCAAGGGCTCTAAGGGATGATTGAACAGACAATAACACTAAGAAGAATGACTTCAGTTGTCACAATGGACTTGGCAATTCAGATGCAACAAAGAGAATCTACTGTTCAGTTTTGACAGTGGTTCATACCCAGCTGCCTGCCTCCCATTCCAAAACTGCAAGAGACATTTCTATTTGGTATTGCTACTGCGTGATTGGAACAGAGAGGCATGCTAAGTCAAAAGAGGAGACATCATACCGTCTAACTTTCAAGGAATGGCTGTAGTTCTATTGTCCCTCTGGAGTTCAGATTTAAAGAGCTAATCATTTTAATTAACTTTCAAAAAATATCCTTGACACACCAGCTGTGAATGGTACCCAATTCAGAGTCATGCCCCATGTAAAGATGGCAGGAATTATAATTACGGAATGGATTTACAGTTTTTCCAACACCCTACCTTAATGTAATATTTGAAAATTCCACTTCCGTCATGCAGAATTCGCACTGTCCCATCTAGAGGGTTGTGAATTCCTGGATATTTAGGTCCAAATGATAAATCATGAATCATGTGGCTTATGTTCACATGCGTAGCACCTTCAAAAATCTGAAAGTATAAATTAAAGGAATTAGCCTCACTGAAAAATACAACATTAATGCCAATTATTAGTAACATAGATAAAATCAAATGTCGTTTGGCCATGCGGCTGGATGGAGGAGGTCATAAGCTCCTTTTCTACCAGGATTTCAATCCTGGTGGCACTTTTATGCTTCCCATTGTACCAACAAAAAGAAATCGTCAAACATTATTCACATTAAAATAGCCACAGTAAAGTTATTAAAATAAAACTTGAGTAATTCTCCAACAATAATAATCCTGACCATTTGAGCCACAAAAATATTTAGGCCGTGAACCGAGATATGAAAGTTCCCAGCAACCCTTTGGACATCTAGAACACCATAAACCTGCAAAAGAAATTGAGCCAATAGATATGTGAGCAATGATAACAAATTAGCTTCTGACAATAACAGGAATACTAAAAGGTCGATACCTGACATCCTTCTCCATGCGCCAATGCCTGCTTCACCTTCTTGATCAATGTTTCAGCCTCTAGATCAAAGCCATGAGTGTGATGATTTGAATCACCATCCCCATGATGATCTGGTCAGAGTCATTAATAAGGCACCAATTATCTCAACAAGCTCAGAACTGAAGGCTTTTTATCAAGGAAACTAGATATTATCAGGCCATGTAAGCTGCATACATCTTTCAGCATATTGAAAAGGTATACAAAAGATGCAAGCATGAAAAAAACGAAAGAATAAAGACAACATATAAATCATATTTAACCTTAGCAGTCAACCATGCATTGAAAAGCAATGCATTCTAAACCTACAGAAAGGCTATTGGACAAAGAATGCAAGACTAATCAATAGAACAGCAAATCCTGTCATAAATTTTCATGAAAAATTCTTTTTCATCAAAGAAATAATGTAAGATCATGCACAAAAGAACAGGCTAATTAAGACTAGAACCAGGTAAAATCCAACACCAGATCTAAAAGGAACACGTATGGCACTTTTACAGGGGACAAAAACAAAAAAAACAAAACAAAACAAAATAAACCATTGAAGAAGATCAATCTATTTATATATATCATCAAGAAATTGTTAATAGTGGATAACTTTTCAGTCTAAGAACAAATGTAAGCCACAAATGAGCTCAATACAATCAAATAGAGCCATAGCACATCGTCCAGACAAACATCTATTGCATATCTAAAATTAAATGGACATAAAATGCTGCATTTCAATCATCCAAAGGAACAAAAATAGAAAAAGAAACAACAAAATGATTTCAAAGAAGCAAGCTTAAATTCACTGCATCAATTCCCATACAAAAGAATAAACTCTTAAATGTGAAAACAACAATATAGAGAAGGATCTCAAAGACAGAAGAATATCTATCAAATCAAACTAGAATAGAAATCTAGTATCCAAAGACCGTACCATGCTTATGACCGTCATGTTCTTTTTCCACAAGGTCTGACAGATACTCAGTGCCAATAATATGACCATGACTGTCAAGACGAAGCTGCATAACTTTGACTTGGTCAGGTTGCACATACCATATACTAGAGTTACATCGGCAAAAAAAAAAAAAGAAAGAAAGGAAAAGCTTATTCCCTAATTGGCAGTGAAGATGCAAGTATGAGTTTATATCTAATATAACTAGTACTATTCTTTAACCATTACCCCCTCCCTACCAAACACTCTTTGAAAAGAGAATGAATCAAATAAGAAGAATAAGACTCCAGTAATCAATGATCGCTTGTGGGTTACAAAGGAAAATTATGTATAATTTTTCAATTTTCATACAAACATAAAAGTGTATGGTATTCAAACCAAATTCATTGTGCGGAATTGTCGCTCATTTTCTTAACAAGAAAAATAGCTAAATCTTACTTTCCATATGTTTGTATCAAGATCCACTTCATGCTTTCCCGACATATCAATGGCATCCACACTTAAGACTGCACAAATTAGATTTTTGGTAATCCAATATAAAAAGATTTGGAAATAATCAACATGGCATCATCATCAAAGATGAAATGGATAAAGGATCTAATACAAATCACAATTAGTTGAAGAGAATGGCCAACCATCACAGGGTAACGATGGAAATGTCATATTTATGTGAATTGGAAGAGTTTCTCCTCGTTTCACGTCTACAGACATCTGAAAGATAGAGGCAACTTCATTATAAACATACTTTTAGTATATAGCAACATATAGAAAATACTAATTTTATGGATAAGATAACTCATTACATGAACAACAAACTACAGTTTATTCACAATATGTTTACAAACACCTATTGAATATGGGTATTGGTAACCACTATTTCATTTTCCCTTGAGAATTGGTTGAAAAACAAATTGGACATATAGGTATAACAATGCATCATTAAAAAATGTAACAAGAATGGTTCTCTATCAACTAGGCTTTGAAAAATGCTATTAGGAAGTCACATCCAAGCATAACCTTTAATTTATATTTTATATTGTTATATCAAGCCCGTAGGAACGTGTGTTCAACGTAATATTGGTTTTGGAGTAAATATAATAATAATTTATTGCCTTGAAATAGCAATAAATAAGTATAACTAGAATCTCAGTTCTAGTTGTCGTCATTTAATTTGACAAAAAAAAAAAGGACTAGAATTTTCAGGAAATCAGAAGGTAATAACTTTCGTCAACGATCACAATGTTTTACTGCAAGAATCTTTTAAATACTATATTTAGCTAATAAGAAATTAAGCAATATTGTTTTCTATAGTCTCATTTCTACCATTTTTTTTGGGATAGTAGATTAGTCAAGTTCACAACATTTTCATAGCTTTTCAGTCAAATAAACAAAATGGCATCAAAGAGATAAAGATTCAATACTTACCTGATGAACCGTGTATGTGCTAAGATAATATGATAGCTCATGAACGAACAAAGTGGCCATTATCACAAGACCAACTATGGAAACTACAAGAAACCGGGAAAGGGTATCAGATTGATCAATAGAAAAGTAACTAAGTAGAAGTTAACCGCATTTATGACGCCAACTATGAAGACTACAAGAAACCGGAAAGGAGTATCAGATTATCAATAGAAAGTAATGACTTAGAAGTTTATGCGCATTTACGACTTCTTTGCAAGCCTTCAGGGCACGTAGACCTATAAATGATGCTAATGTTTACGTCACTTAAATTTAAAGTTTGATACAAGTATATTTAACTTGTAAGAGAGAGAGAAAGGGAGAGATGGCAGCAGGAAATTTGGATTACCAAAAGCACCAGATTGTGTTTTCTGCAGCAAGTGGTCCTCTGCACGAGGAAACGCATCCAGGCTCTTGATAGCCTGTTTCAATCCCATCTTTCACTTACCCTTTTTTCCCCACACAATAAACAATCAAATTAATCACTTCCCTGCAACAAAATCAAATCATTTAGGATCAGAATCGCATCCCTGAAACAAATTAAACAAAACTAATCCATCAAAATAAGATCTTTCCTAACAACCTCACAGAATTAACACCACCAGAGCACTGCAGGTCATCGGCATCGACCAAATTACAAACAGGAAAAAAGTTGCGAAACAATTGATCTAGCCAATGACTACTGATCAAAGTAATTGCATTGGGAGCAAAGAGTCGTTCTTTTTTTTTTTTTACAGATATTCAGTTTGAAACAGATCAAATGAGAAACTTCATTTAAAAAAAAGGTAAAAACAAACAAAGGAGTGAAGAAAGCTACCGCAAAGGCCGCGTCGAGAGACAGAGAAGAAAGAAATTTCTGAAAAAGCTCGGAATTTGACGACGATATCGTCCTACTAGCTGTTGTCTTGGGACTATGTTGAATATGACAAAACAATTAACATGCGGTCGTCCTCAAGGTTTTACAATGAGGACTAGTTGCATTTATATGATTGCAAGTCATTATAAAAAAAATATCATAAATGGATTCACCCGTACAAAGGGTAGTAAGAATACTAATAATAATAAAGAAGTAAAATTATTTTCACTCGAAATGATAAATAAAAAAGATAAGAGATAATTTTTGGCATATCAATTCCTACTTTGGCATCTCAATTCCTACCTTTTCTATAGGAATAAAATTATGAATATGTGTCGTAAAAAGTTAAAAAAAGTGTTATCCACAATTAGATCAAGAAATCATATATATTCATATTGTAATTTGAGAAAGGAAAGGACTCAAAATCTGCATTTTATATTTCTTAAAATGGAAGTAGATAAGAAAATTTAGAGATCTAAAAGTAGAAAAATAGATGGGAACAACAGTCAAAGGAGATTGATAATTGGTTTGCCATTCACCAGTAAGTACGAGGTCCTAGCTATCTCAGTTCCACTTGTGCCCAAGTCTCTGCTTTCCTTTAAAGCTCAGCTACAGAAAAGAACATGGCTAATTTCTTAAAGAGACTGGCTACCTCTCCTTCCGTCTGGATCACAATTTTGGCTGCTCTTATCGCTCTTACAGTTAGATTCATTTTTCCCATCAACCCCGACAACATTACTACTCTTCAACAGGTCTTACCCCCCTCTCCTCCCTTCTTTCATTAACCACTTCTATTAATGGTCATTAATTCAAGGTTTTGTTTTAGCCCTTTATGACCGGAAAGTTTTCAGCTTTATAGTTATCTATTCTACCCAGATGGTGAAATGTCCGTTGCTTTGTTCTTAAGGTGTTGAAAGTGAAGAATTTTGATTTTTCCTTTTCTGGATTTTTAAAGATTTGCACTTTAGTCATCTTGGCCTTAATGGTTTTGTTATTTGGGTTGTGTGCTTATGTTTTCATTAGCTTGTGTGTGTTTCTAATGGCATATTGATGGTCTTCGAACATTGACTTGACTGTCGCTTCGTGTTGTAGAGATTGTTCAGTGTGGAAGAGCTTGCCTTGTATAATGGAAATGATGAATCGTTGCCTATACTTTTAGGAATTCTTGGGTACTCTCTCTCTCTCTCTCTCTCCCCCCACATTTATATATGCTTTGCAGGAAATTATATATGTGAATGTGTCGTACTTGAGTGACATTTACCGTGTTTGTATCAGATCAGTGTTTGATGTAACTAAAGGAAAATCTCACTACGGTGTAGGAGGAGGTTACAATCATTTTGCTGGAAGGTTTGTGCTTTTGATTGTTCTTTATGGAACTATTCCAGCTTTCACATGTATATGATGCTTCCATGCAGTTAGCTAAAATGTTAGTACCAAGTCTGATGCTATTTTATTTCAATTGTGTAATGATTTCACAAGCCTTCAACCAATGATTATCTTGTTGAACAAGGCCTGTTAATGTCTATATGGAGAGTTGTTATTTTTTTTCCAAGCATATTACTTTTTTTATGTCTCTAGTCTCATATATTGAAAGCTGAAATGTTTATTATTTCTAAACTCAGAGATGCTTCACGTGCATTTGTTTCAGGAAACTTTACAGGTATTTCTTTAATTTCTACTAATATTCCTTTGCTTATCGTCTGTATTTAACAATTCTAAATCTTGCAATAACGTTGTGTGCATAATATTGGCGTAATGTTCTGTGAACTTACTTTGTTACATGTTCTCTACTGTTGAACACCCAATTGCCAACTTCTGGCCACCACTGGTCAGAAATATCTTGATTACTGGTTTTTCAATTGACCAGAAAATATTGATGAATGAATGGGCTCTTAACCCATGGCAATTCAAGAGCCATCAGGTTGAGATTTTTGTTAGCTTATTTTTTAATGCATGATGTTGTAAACCCTTATTGATATGCGTACTCACAACCTTATCCAGTCAAAGAATCTTGTACTAGGAATTCCTGTCTATGCTAGCACTTCAGTAAGATAAATGAATTGACTCTCTACTTATGTCTGTTCCCTTTATTCCTGTTTGATTTAGGAGATGGACTCACAGACTCATTGCATGGTTTATCCAGTTCAGAGGTAAAAATTTTGTTTGTATTCTTATTCTAGATCTAATTATGTCAAAATAGGTGGAGTCTAGCCTACATCAATTTTAATTAAATGGTAGCATTTAACAACTAGACTAAGTTATACGAAATTTTAGTTTTGGATCAAAGGCATCTACTGAATCTTTTACCTCCTTGCTTATGAAGTAGTTCTGCTCACAATAACCAAGTTTATGAACCAAAACTTGAACAATTCATTTTTATGATTGAAAAATGTTTCCATCCTTTTTTTTTTCAAAATCATTTTATCATGTTTAATTTTATTGATTTTTCCAATTGGGAGAAATATTTGAGAATAGCAGTGGAGCCAAACATTAGCTACTGTAGTTTAAGTAATGGATGAGAAGATGACTAGGACAAATCTTGCTTAAGAACAGAAATCATTGAATTTCTGAAATTATTATTTTCAATGGTGTACATGAACTTCCAATGCTTAAAAAAACTTCAGAAAAATTGTTAATGGTGAATAGCAAGACCCCATGGTTCTCACTTTGAGAAAACATCTCTCCATTCATTCCTCCTATATATGGTACTTAGATGTATGATTAACCTTAAAGAATCTCATTGATTGCGTGTAGACAGAAGCTTACTATCAGAATTGCATTGGTATGTCTTATTGGATTGGAGACACATATTAGGATCGGCTGCCATGTTTTTTTCATGCTGAAAGTCAACAGAGTTGCTAAAGTGCTCTTTTAATGTATTCAACATTTACAGGTGAAGAGTATTGTTGATTGGCGGGGTTTCTACTTCAAAAGCTACACGTGAGTTGTCGTATTCATGCATGCTCTCTCTCTCTCACACACGCGCGCTCAAGAGCGCACGCAGTCAAACACTCACTTAAAACGTAACTTTAGTATCAGGAATGACAAAAATGGTCAGTGGGATAACTTAAGGATTATTTTAGGAGAACACCTTTTCCACTTCCCTTTCCCTTTTGTGTGAGATGTTTATGAGTTCCGAAAGAAAATGATGACCAATTTTTCGTTTTTATTTTTTAATGCAAAGACAATTGCATAATGCAATTAGGTAATGACTCACATTTTTATGTAGTAGCAATCTTCAGTTTCTGAAAAGACTTTGGTTAATCTGTTTTGGCAATGGAAGTTTAATTATCATCTATGGAACCCTGTAATGATCTACAATATGCCCTTTTGTACCTTTATCAAAGTCAGCATTCTGTATTGATGTTTATCAAGTTTTTGTCAAAATTATCCTAGAACATGGTGACTTTTAGGAATCGCATGATTACGATGTAGGTCTGATTGTGTGGAGCACAAAATTGTATGTGAGTGATGCCAACACTTGGTTTCCTCTCAACTTTTAATTACTGATTATCAGGTTTGTTGGTAAATTGGTTGGTCGTTATTACGATAGTGAAGGAAATCCTACCAAATTTTTAAAAGGGGCAGAAGTGAAGGCTGCAAGAGGTGCTCAACTCTTGGAGAAACAGAAAGTTGAAGAAGCCAAACAACCTAGTTGCAATTCAAGATGGAGTCAGAACGAGGGTGGTGAGGTATGCTTGGCTTTCAAAATTAAATTCTTGCTTATTTTAGATCTTTCCAAGTCAGTCTCTACCATAATACTGATGCAAAATGAAATACAATTACTAAGGTTCAAAAGAATTGGTATAAACTTGAAGAAAGAAAATAAAGGAAAGGAGTTCAATACTGCTTTTTGACAAATTAGGTTTTTGACAAGCAATGAAAGATGTCTTCAGGTTTATAATTTACAGTTCTAGAAAGATTGGGTTATTTCAATGCGCTGTGGAGGAATTTTCTTGTTGATATGTATTTCTTTTGATGGGTAAAATTTCTTTGTTGACAATGATCCATGGACTCTGAAATTATTAACACAAACTACCAAGGCATTTGTAAAGGGTGTTATGTAGCTCCACGAGCAATCACCTGCTCCACAAGTTCAGTCATGCTCTTGTAAGATGACACCTTGTCTACTAAATCTAACATTTACAAGAAACTTAGAATCATGGTTAGAAATTTTCAGAATGGTTGATCCAATTTTAAACTCGTGTGTCATTAAATCACAACATCCAAGCTTTATAGTTATGACTAGTTGTGAGGAGTGTGGTTGACTCTGAAAATTGTTGCATCTCTTAAACATTGCCAGGCTTTGGAGAAGTGCATATTTTGACAGTGTTTGCATCAGCTTTGTATGTGCATATTAGTTGACAATTCTTTTCTACTGACAACAGTTTCTTACTTTTGATATTGTCATCTACTTAATTGCTTCATCTCATGATTTCTCATTATACTCGAAAATGTTTGAGAAACATGATTGACAATAATTTTGTGGTATGGTTAAGGAGTTGGAACACCCAACCTATAGACAGGCATCAACATTATAGGTTCATAATATAAGAAGACATTGGCTTTCTTCTTGTGACGTTTAATTTATGTTACGCTTTAATGCCGGTGCTAGGTCTGGTGTGATGATGGCTTTCCAAGGTTAGTTCAGCGACCTATAGAAATTGCACTGACGGGGAAAATGAGCAAGCGATGTGCATGCTTTAGTGAAGATCAACTAAATCAGCCAGGGCTAGAAGTGTATGAAGGTTGTGATTATAATGCAAAGACTTGTCGTGTCTGAACCAGGATTGTGTTAAGTTACTTGAAAAGATTTTCCGTAGTGTCCATGAACCATTAGATCATAGGGGGTTTTACCAAAGAACTTTGAGAAACTAGGTGGACACCACTTTTACTCCATGTAACAATTTTACTTTCTTTATATTACTAATAGAGTCAATGAGCTTGCATTTGTTATATTGGGAAGTGGAAACTAATGCAGCTGTGAGGTGATTGTTGGAGAACCTCATAACACAATGTAAATTTATGCATAGACCATTAAACTAAAAGTTTAAGGAACATACATTGTCAAGAATGCAAGTTGTAAATGGAGAAAGATGTTTAAAGTGAAGAATAGCAGAGCTTCCTGTGTATGCTGCCCAAAATCTTGTGGCTGGATTTTGACGAATTATTGGATGACAGTTGATGTAGGTTGTGTTTATTCAATGGCCTGCACCCCATCACTTTGTAGTACTATGCAGATTGTGTGCTGTAACTATGAATCCCTCATTCAAAGAGGACGAATCCACTTCTGTCAGTAAAATATGTAGTCCAAAATCAGCTGCTGCAGTTAGATGGAGCAGAATCAATGTGACAGACATTGCCAAGTTCAGACATGGCGTTAACCTTAAGATTGTCAAAATAATAGTTTGCCTCCTTGAGGCACTTGCAGCCTACAGGTTGGCCTTCTGTGCTGGTAGCCATTTCCAGAATCACCTTAACTGAGTTGCAACATGAAACCAACGGTCTGCTTTCAAAACCTTTCAGGTAAGTGTAGCACTGTCTGAAACCCACAGCTACTCGACCACATTCAAACACATCTGGGCCAAGATGCTCTGAGTTCAGTGTAATCTGAGCTCCTTCTGCATTTCCTCTGGCCAATTCTGCTGCTACCAGCAGAAATGGCAAAAAGGCAATAACAACATTTCTGATGGATTTCATGGTGGAATAGTACTGTGTAGCGAATGCTTGTTAGGTTGATGTTGGCAGATTGAAAGTGTTGAGTGTGTATGTAATGTCGGAGGATGATGGATGGGATAGGAAAGTTGGTTAGTTTGTTAAAGAAGAAGCTTATCTCGACGACTCAATTCTCCATACCTTGAAGTTATGGCCGCCATGCAAAATTAGCTGCTACTTTTTAGTATTTAGAGGAATATTGCGTGAAACCGTAAGCAAAACTCTCATCTAATCACTTTATGCAGAATCGTACCAGGGTCTACACTACAGAAGTTTCAAGGTGGCGAAATGGCAAATGGTGTGGATTTATACGTATGAGAATATTTGCAAATTTTGATATATATGAGAGTATGCTCAAGAAGGCCAAAGCTCAAAAATAAGTCCATTATGTCAAGAATTGCATAAGATGAAAAACGATTGTTTAACATATTGGTCATGTTTATTATTATTTGTCTTTGATTTTCGTTTCTTATTTTTTAAAATTAAAAATTAAAAAAATAATATAAAAATTAAAAAAAACAACATATTAATACAGTATATAAATTAAAAAAACACACAAAAATTAACATACGTACCCAAAAATAAAAATCAAACCTTTATTTTTAATTACCCTTTGAGCTGTTTATATGTTTATTGTATTGTCTAAAATACAATGTCAAGATACTAAAACTTATTTCAATTGTATTGGAAAATCAATTAGTATTTGGTTAATCAAATACTAAATGAAAGAAACAAAAAGGTAAAAGCAGCGTTTTATACCATTTTCTATTATGTCAAAATTTTGGATATTGATCGAATCACATTACTAAACTTTAGCTGAAATCCCAATGCTAAAAAATTTAGATAAAATTTTTCTTGATCAAGATAAGGACTTGGTAATTTGACTGTAAGCTAAATTATAAAATGAAAATAAATATCACTTTTGAAGTCAGTTAAAACACGAACACTTTTGATTGCCTAAACCCTTTAATCTTATTAATCTTATAAATACCGTGTTCTTCTAAACTTATGATTATTTAGTCTTGCTTTGCACTCTTTTTGTCCCATTTTTAGCTTCTTTATTGCATAAATTCCGTTTATGGGCATCAAAATTATCAAATCTTCTAAACGTTGATCTAGTCGGCCTCCACCTCCACCATCGCCACCA
>JAOXYD010000134.1:971422-996686 GCA_028565735.1 Pinacopodium congolense | reverse complement strand
GTACCTACTTCTGATGCAGTATTTTATAATGTTGTCTAAAATAAAGGTAAAAAGTATATTTTATTTGTAACGTTTTTATTAATATTTTAATCAAATTTTAATGTTTCAAGATATTCAAATTAAATTTTAATATTTTAAAAATATTAAAAAATATATAATGACACGAAGGAGATTTTGAATTATGGATTGAGTATTAATAACACAGGAGTCAAAGGAGTTGAGATTGTGATGTCTCACATGTGAGGAAGGAATTAAAATCTCATATCAAAAAGGGAGAAGTCTTCATAAACTTATAGAAATGATTACTAATTAAGTAACGATTCCATAAAATTCAAATTAGAGTTGATATTGGAACAGTCTAAACTTACAACATTACATTTTTTACGCATGTTTTATAATTATTGTTTATATTATCAAACATATTTATTTTTATCTTCAAGTTATTTATTAAATTGTTATGAAATATTTTTAAATTGAATTTACATCCTTTTTTAGGTGCTTTAATACTACCAAAAGCAGACATAAATATTGAAAATTTATAATAACATTCATGATCTATTGCTAACATCACTACTGACCAGAAGAACCAAGGATAAAATGAAAAAAATTGAAAAAAATTGAAAAAAAAAAAAAGAAGTGATAGAAAGAAAGAAACAGAAAAGAACAATACACAAAATTGAAAACAAAAAGGAAAGTAAATATAATACCGTGTTCTTCTAAACTTATGATTACTTAGTCTTGCTTTGCAATCTTTAATGCATAAATTCCGTTTATGGGTATGAAAATTATCAAATATTCTAAACGTTGCTAAGAATATTTGCATGGAAAAACATCTAAAAACAATTTCCAAGACATGTAATTATGCTTTCCATACTGGTACGGGTTGAGTGCCAGAATTCCTAATTTAGCTATCCTTCTAACGAAATTATGAAGCTCACATCTCCGAGCAAATAACCATAGAACATGAAAGAAAAGAGGAACACAAGAAGATGATTCAGTGCATACCATTTCACTTCTCATAACTTCTTTTTCATTTATAGAGCATATACAAAATTCGTCGCACCAAAATTCACCATAACTTTTAACTAAGTTGAAAGCCTTGCAATCTCCAAAAGAACAAATCCATTAATTTTAGTCCACATATAGGAATAATTGTCAACAAATATACCAACATCACTGATTCATAGATGTATTCATGCTTTTCTAAAACTCTTATTTTACAAGGGGTGATAAGTTATTCTGTAGAATGTTTCTCTGCAGCTGCTGATTTCTTTCTTGCTGTCCAAAATGCAGTGAAGTAGCGGTTCTGCAAAAGGTCACACACATGTTGCAATTTTTAAAGTAGATTAGATAGACCAATAAATACTCAAAACAGCCAAAAGAGGCCTTGTCACAGACAAATTGCAGGCTGCAAGTCTAAGCTCCTTTAATAGAAAAAAAAAAAAAAAAGAGCCAAATCTTGTGGCTGAATGTGGTAAAGATACCGAGCCTGCTAAGTAAAAAAGCAACTTTAACCTAATTTTCTTGTAGTATCATGGTCGAAAGCAAACATTTGTGGTTTAAATTCTCAAAAGTCTGACACCCTTTTCAGATCAGCCTTCATACAACGAATATAAACAAAAAGCTTTCATATGATGAATATCACTTTTGGTTTAGATGTTTAGATTAAAACCTAACCATTTAGCTTGGCTAAGCAAAAAATGAGAGCATTAAATGACATAATGTCCAGCCAGTGTCACAACTATTGAAAGTTACCTGCATCATTGATCGAGGATTTGTTGTATACGTTGTCTCAATTGTTCTTTCCTTCTGCAAGTCATGAATTCTCAAATTTTACGACATCTAGTAATTACAAGCACTAAAGAAAGGTATTTAGGAGTGCATAGACATACCTCAAACTGAAACCCGTAATGCAAAGCAACTCTTTTTACATCTTCCAAGCTCAATTCAATTGACATGTCCTAAAGTCAAACAATTTAGAAACAAATCATCACTATAAAAAAAGTGCTAGCATGTTCATGCCAACTTTCTGAAAAGATCCAGGTAATTTTACATATGAAGGAAATTGAATCTTACATCTTCTTGACCATACATATCAGCAAAATGATACAGTAAGGGTCCCAAATTTATCCACACCTATTAATACAACCAAGTTGATTAGACTAATTCCATCTCAACATACATGGACGAAAATAATATAAATTAAACAAAACCAGACTTACTCCCCCATCTTTCAGAATCCTGGATATAATTTCAATATATTCTACTATATTGTGTGCAGTATCAATAAAAAAGCATGTCACTACTGCATCCCATACTCCTGCAGTCAACACAAACTCCACACATAAGTAGTAAGTACATTGCGTTAAAAGCACCTCTAAAATAATATTATGACAAGTGTTTCAACAATTCGAGAATTTGGGTATCATGCCTAGACCATAAACCATTATTTACGACCATACCATGAAACATAATGAAAAATCATCTAATAGACTACCATAGAGATCATGTTTCAGTAGTGTTATTCCCGTAGTTTGTACAAAGAGGATTCAAGGATGAAAAAATCCTCTTACCAACTTGACTTGGGTCACTATAGACTTCAACAAAGTCACCACCACACATCGAAAAACCTTCAGTTATCCCTGCACTGCTTGTGATAAAAGTCACTTGAAAATTAAGGCTAAGAACATGAACAATTAAGAGACTATATCAGTTGGACAACCTGTAAAGCATTTGCCCCTGAAAAAGTGATGAAAACAAGTACAACTATGTGATAATACCTTGCTGGATGAATGTCAGGTATTGAAACTGGGCGAAGTTGGTCACTATCTGAAAGCGAGTTACAATTGCTATGGATCCAAGGATATATAGTCCATTCGCCAACGATTTGTGTGCTAATACAATCAAAATAGTCATCACAAGATAAAGATTTAACTCTCTACCAATTAAATATCACCCACTCATAATAAGAATGCAGTGGAAATTTGAGGGCAATGGCCAAAAGCATAGTTCTTACCGGTTAAGAATAAAACTTGAGCATATCATCATGTAATATGAAAATTCATTTCCCTGACTGACAAAACCTGTTTAAAAATAGACCACCACCAAATGAACAAAATTTCAGGTTGGTAAAATCTGAAACAGGTCACTAAATTTGCATACCCAAACATGATATCTCCAAGGCCAATCTTCCAAGTCCAGCACCAGGAACTAAACACATAGGAGGGCTGCTCAACAGTATTCATGGGCACATAAGAAATATGATTCCTATGGGAAACCAACATTGAAATGTCTAAATGCTACAACTATCAACAGAGATTTGGTCCCAAAATTGAAATTTAAGGTCACAAATAAAAGTACCTTTCCTTAGAGCGATTGGGGAATAAAGAATTAAGCTCTTCAAGAATAGGCTTGTAGCACTGATCACGTTCTTTCTTTCCCTGTGTTACAGCCAACAGTAACAGATGAAGTTCACCAAAGCTATCCTGTGCTAGAAACTGAAAACTCAGACGCGATGCACTATTACCTCTGCAGCCCAGTCTCTTACTATATTTCGTATAACACAGCGAACCTAGTGAAGTAAAAAACAAGAAGAATCATCACGAAATCTACAAACACACACACATTCATATATCTATGCACCCACAGACATTCCAGAAAATCATGTTTCCTAGATATAAAATTACTAAAGTACGGTCAGAAAGCTAGTTAGCATGCAAGCAATTTCATATACATTCTAATGGAGAAATACACATGGAGATTATTTCTCAAATGTAGTTAATGAATCCACCAGCAACTTACAATGTTATCAGGCATTTGACTGTCAGTTTCTCATGCCTCCAATTATATTAGACATCTGGCAGCTATGGATTATTGCATTTTTATTTTTCAGAAAATGCTGGTCTATAAAAATCAATCTTTGAATTCCCATTGTTAATTTGTTCCAGTGGAAAATAATTTTAAATTCCAGATATGTAACTATGACAGCAAAGCATAACAAACCATGTAGAATGACTTCTCTATCCATGTTAGTACATCAAATCTTAATGGGAAAAACTAATAATTAGGGAAATAACTTCCTACTACTTTCAGCAATGTCAAAGTATTTCCGCAAAAAGAAAAACAATATACCTTATCAACATCAACCAAAGGAACATTCAATTGAAGTGATGGATCTAACCAATCATGAGATGATAAGCAGGCCTGAAAAACATGAGAAAATGAAAATTGGCAAGGAAAACAAATTAGATAAAGTTCAAACACATATGTTTCTCAGAGAAGAAATGAGAAAACAAAAGAGCAAACTATTCTACAGGTATTTGCTATCTAGAGCCCATGGCCACCCTGAAAGCAACAAATATTAACAGAAAACAATGCTGACATGTAAAGATTTTTCACTTGAGACTCCGACTTGGTACCACAGCTGGATACAAATTGTCCTTATATTTGATCAACAAAAAGTCAATTCATTTGGCTACACCTACAAGCAGTAGTTTAAGATTGCCTTAATTCTGTTATGATGGCCATTTCCAAAATGCTTAACAAAATGAAGGAATTAAAGTATGAATAATTTATCAATATCCAAAAATTCCTCAGTATAAGTAAATGCATATGATACATCAGATGTGTACTAGTACATGTCCAATATTTCACATATATGCTTGGATGAGTGCATTTTCTTTAAACATGCAAAGTTATTATCCTTTTGGATGAGTTTATTTTCTTTAAACATGCAAAGGTATCATCCTTCCTTCTATTGTCTTTTCAGATAGTCAATCCATAAAGAGTTCTAACCTTTTCATTAGCAGAGACAGGATTCATTCAGTTTTGAACTTGGAACTATCGTGAAAATATGGAGGGCAGAAAATCAAAATTTATAACAAGGGGCATGATACCCATAACTCATTAATGGTTCAAAGCAAAGAAGAAACTCCAATCATCAACAATTATTTTCCATTTAAACCAAATTAATATAAGCTAAATAGAACAATACATTTGCATTGGAATTGGAATTGATAGCATCATTCCCACTGGATTCAACAACTGTGTTATTTCCCATGCCTTTTGTACAACTTCCTATAGTAGAGTCATGGCAACTTTCTGTTTGCACCGCCTGTTGTTATCTACAGAAGTCAAACTTCTTATGAAAATGAAATTAATCAAATCTAAAAGTAGCAGTCATTATGCAAAATGTTGCACTGTCTTGCAAGGACCTCATTATTAGTTATATGATCTGGCATCTTGCAATTTGAACTATTTCGCTCTTTAGGAAAGGTTTCATCAGCTTTGGCACACGTAATTCGTCCACATGCTGGGTCCGACTGACAAGTGAAACCATCCCTTGCTCTGGAGAAGAGATCTTCATTTGGGGCCTGTGACCGTTCAGGGTTGAAGTCCTCAAAACTATCCACATCCAGGCTCATGTCTATAGGCGGCTCAAAGTTCTGCAACAAATATATGAATGTGGCATACTAGATGTGACATGTTTACTCAGTGATAACATCAGACAAGATCAGTCCTCAATGACAGACCCAGAAAACTAGTGGCAGCATATAAATAAGAATATAAGCAAGCTCCAGATGCATCTAAAATCAACTTACCTGAAGCATGCTAAATATGAAATAAGAATTTAAAGATATACACCTGCAGAAATCCAAGAAAAAACATTTACGATATACGAAAGACAAACCAAGCAGTTTGTATAAGAGCATGGTAACACAAATACTTTATTGCTTAAAGGTCCAAGAAATATATATTTCACCATTAGCCTATTTCTTCAGATGCAGAATAAACTTTTTTTTTTTTTTTTGTCATGCACATTAGGCACTGCAGCAGGGACAAGCCATTTCTAGCCAACCAAGCCTAAGCAAGAAAAATGACAGATTGTGCAGAGATTTCATACGCACACAAGCAGTCAAGAGTAAGTGGAACAAATTACCTCCTCAGTGAATGAAACTTGGAAGGGTAATGGGGTAACAATGCCTGAAAACCAAAAACACGGACTGAGTTATAAAAGAATACATGTATAACAAAAGGCAACTATTATTGAGAAACAGGATTCCAACCACCAAACAGAAGAACAATATGATGATTGATATATAACCAAATGGAAAGTAGACTGTAAACACCTATATGTCGCTAGAGAAGAAAATATTAAAGACAAATATGATAGAATTAGGTCATACTTGGCGAAGTTGGAGCAAGAGCATATTGGATGGAGGAAATAACAGCCCAATATAGAATTGAAGAGTGGTAAAACAAACAAGAATTTTTCTTCCCCAGAAAAAGAATTACCTTATGGGGAAATGGAAGCTTTCTGAATGATCGCTCATATCTTTTTACATCCTCTTCTGCAGCCTCAGGATAGCTGTACAAAAATTCCAATGTCAGTGAAATAAAGCACTAATAAGAACAGCCTCAAACGTTCTAAGTGCAAGAACAGCATAGGAAGTGCCCAAACAACCACCAAAGACATGTCCACCGTGTACCAAAAGATAAAGGGAAAATTGGACTAAAAGACACAAAGTTCCCCAAATGGATAAGATCATAAGCTTCTAACTTATTACAAAGGTGTTATGCCTTCTGGTTTCCCCTAAAATATTCACTATTTTTCCAAATATGTCACTTTAAATCTTGAATCTTGTCCTGTGGTGAGAGCTTCATGTCAAGAAGGAAGGGACACTTTCATTGATAATCTTTTAACATGGAAGCAATCACTTAGTGCTAGAAAAGTTATGATTTACAAAAGTAGCACTTCTACTAACTTCTTCTTACAAGACAGGTATTTTCACAAATTACACGCTTTTAACTTTCAAGTGTTAAAAAAGGATGATGTTTAATGTGTCACGTCAAAAAAATTACTAAAACTAGTGGCGTGCTATTTTGCAAAAGAATTAAAAACCTATGATTTTATCTGTTTATATAAGAAGTTTGTGCAAAAAGTGAAACTTTCCCGTGAAGTTCATGCCTTAAATATAGTTCACCCAAATGTAAAACCTTGCCCTTTTGGTTCTACTCGAATATAGACTGATAAAATGTTCATCAAGAATGCAGCAACCTCGCGTTTGCTACATCTTATAATATAGTAGAATGTAAAGAGATCAAGCTGAATATGCCATCTTCCATGAGCATAGTAATCAAACTACAGACCAGGTCCTGAAGACTATTATGTGTAATCAAACCAAAAAAATGCAAAAAGACCGCCGTTACCCAATTAAAATTACAATCCAAACTTCAAAGATTACCGACCAAGAAGACAAATTTCAATAACAAGATACAATCTTTCATTTTTCTTACCGCATTTATTAGTTCAATCAAAATCGTCAGGAAATAAAAATAAAAAAAAAACACATCCCCTTTAATTTCAAAGTTTTCCATGCAATGAACCCATCACTTTCTCCTCTTTTTTTGTTTTTTACAAGAGGAAATCGACAAGGAAGCTCGACACACAGTGGGTGTGCATCTTCAAAAGAAAAGATTAAAAGAGGAAAGCGAATACGGAAAAGGAACAGAAGGAGAGAGGAAATATACTTGAGGTAGGCACTAATGATACGTCTGAGAGATTTGACTTCGAGAGCTTCTTCAAGCCTTCTCTGACGACGACGCCCGTCGTCTTCATCCTCTCGAGACATCTGCGAGGAAGAAAGTACGTTGGATTACTGAAGCTCACTGGGGTGATTCTCCATCAGCTGCAATGTTTTGTTTACTTTGGTACTGATGTTCGATCGAGCTTCAACTTCAGATAAACAGAAATTGTGTGGGCCCTTCACTTTAGTCCTTAGGGCCTAGGGCCCTCCCTTGTTCACTTCCTTGTTAGGCCCAAAATAATTTCGTGATAAGGATTTTATCAACTAAAAACAAATCAACTACGAGCACAAGATAAATTACTTGAAATGGGCAAATAATAAATTTTATCTTATTAGCACTAATAGGATTATGTGTCTTTATTGCTGGTATCAATAAATTTTAGAATCTAAATATGAGTATTAAAAAAACTATTGAATTTTATTTTAATTATTTGTATTAATAAATTTAAAAATATAAATGTAAATATCAAAGAATTTTATGAATTCAAATTCTTTGAATTTGAAAATTAGACTCATTTGGTTCAATTTTTTGTTTTTTAAATATTTTTATTTGATTTTGTATTTTTTTTGTTTTTATATTTTATTTATATGTATTTTTTATTTCTATATTTATATGATATTTTTTTAATTTCTGTACTGTTTTTTATATTTTCGTACTTAAAAAAATAAATAAATAAACGGGGTTTAAGGACAAGTGATCCAATGCCTTTTAGAATTCAAATATTCATATTGATTCTAGCATGTAAGAATCACTAAAAAATTAGTGGATATATTTTTTAACAAAGTAATAGGGTAAATTGGTTTGAATAGAAGGCCTTGAAATATTTATAAACAAATTTTCAAAAAAGACATATTTATAAACATCTAAAATTAGCAAAAGAGTGGTGGGTTTTTATTTTTTATTTTTTTTTTGACTCAAGAAATATGGTAATAAAGTAGAGAGATTCAAATTGAAAGCTTAACATATTGATTGAAATGATCATTATATCTCAACTCAAACTTTTAAAGTAATAGATTTGAATAATATCTTTGTATATAAATTATTTAATTATATGTTCTTTTAACGTTAGATACTCCAATTATGAATTTTCAATATCTTCTCTTTATGTGAATTCATTTATATTGAGCTATCTGTCTCTTAACTCATAATTGATGTGAAACTGTTTGAATCATTTCATGAATCATCATTCATTAACCCAAATCCATGAATTTATACTCATAATCAATATGCAATCACCGGTATTGTCTTAGTTATTTGATTTGAAAGCCTCAACCTATTATTTGTAATATGATCAAGAGTTCAACTTTTATTAATAATAATTTTTTCATTGATATTAAAGTTAACTTTTTTTACATTGATATTAAACTTTATAAATACTTCGAACTTGCTAGAATGCTATTAAGAATTGATATGGAACTAATAAATTTGTTGGCTTTTACAAATATAATTTTGTTAGAAGTAAATGAATTTAGCATCCTTATTTCTGAATCATCCTTAAATTTAGTTATAGGAAATGTATATTCTGAAAAACTTCTGGTGAATTCAGGACCAGTTCTTTCTTATTTATGTTTTCCAGTTAATACATGTCCTGTTATTTGCAAATTTCGAAATAGTTGATGCCATTTTCATTTTAAAGTAAAACACATAGTTTCTCAAATTAAAGAGTTTGTTCGGATGAGTTTTGTTTTTTTTATTTTAGTTTTTAGTTTTTTTAAATACAAAAATAAAAAAATTATATAGAAATAAAAAAAATAATACACTAATACAGTACAAAAATTGAAAAAAATAGTACAAAAATTAAAAAAAAAACACACAAAACTTAATACAAAAACACAAAAATTATAACTAAAAGTTGAATCAAATAACTCTAAAGAGATCTCTCTACTTTTCCAAACTAAAATAAGCCATTTATTTCACTGGCATTAAACTTTTACATTAACAACAAGGGAAGTTGCAGTTGGTCAAGGATTTATAATGGACACATGCTTTAAGCAGATAAAAATGATTTCAAACATCTTTCTTAAACCAGATTTACTACCAATTACTAACCAACATTGCAGCTTCTTACCTATTAAATCGAATTCAGTAATCTTCTTTCTAGTTACAATTTTTCCCAGTAGTTCTTTCTTCCAGGGTAATCATCTACGGCAGGCGTATGGGGTGGCTGCTCCTGCTCTTCTTCTCTTTCTCATTTGCAGGAACCTTTGGAGAGATCTCTTCAAGGAAATGCCTGGAGGGCTACATAGCTGAGTATGCAGAGGAAGTGTTGTGATGTTGGAACGAGCTGTTTTAAATCTTTGCTCCATTTCTCTACTTGCCAGCCATATTATAGCTCTAGCCTACAATATTGGTAAATGCAGACAAATTACCAAATCAGTGAGGAGATTTCCACTTTCCTTTCACTAACTTACAATATTCCTAATCCTAACAGAATATATATGACCAGGAAGCTTCTCCAATTAGAATGATATTACTCCAATCTAATGATTTGGTGGAATTTTCAGGGCATTGGATTTGATGAATCAAAAACTTTGAGGCGGGAAATGAGTTACAATGTGATGTAGAGAACGTAACATCAGCAGGAAGAATAAAGATCCTTCGGAACTTTCTAAAAATGGCCGAAAGTGGTTAGATTCAGAAAATGGACTCTGAAAAATATGCATTAAAATCACGTATTGATAGAATTCAAGAAAACAATTGTAAGCTCCAAGAAGTGTTTAATTTCTTCTGGATGATGAGAATCACTTTGAATGATTACCTGAAGTTCAGTTATGTCGAAAACGTTAACACGTCCATTGTAGATAATCGCAACCTGCTGTTTTCCTACGGTGGATGGGTTAACCCTACACATGATGTTCAGGAAACAAGAGACTGTTAAGTTAATAGAGCCAACAGAAACATGGGATTGATGACATAGAACTCAACTTACATTGTTACTAGAGAACTCAAAATTCGTCTATGGCAAGGAGGAGCTACGACAATGGGGAGAGGCAGTGATCCAAATGGAAATTCCTCTTCATCCTCAGGAACATTAAAGACAAAAACCTCAAAAGACCAGAGGTTCTAAAGAGATACTACAGCAACAAGAACAACAACGTTGGTATTAAAAAAAAAAAAGAGAGGAGGGACGAGGATACTATAATCGAATCTGTGAATGTTGGCTTACATGGAATTTGAATACATATCAGCCACGAAAAGTTTTTAAAGGAAGTAACAAACTAACTTTGTTAATTTGCACGTGGAAAACAAGTTGTTTTTTTCTCTCACGACAAAATGCCAACACGACTACTGATTTTATTTAAAGTCTTAACCTAACACATAGACACCATGAAACTTGGAATTTTTCACGTGGCTTTTGAATTGGGCACAACCCCTCAAGTGGGTGTCTCTCCTTTTTTTGGCTTTCTTTTACATAAGATGCTATAGTGCTTTTATGAGTGTTGCAAAGTTATTGCCTTCCTCTTTTGCTATTCTGGTGCAACTATGCTTTCAATGTTGTCTCAATCTATATATATATCGCCACGTGACGTAAATCATCTATAATCTCTAACTCCTTTATATGATATGTACATATTTTAACTTCTTTAATTGTTCTTCAAGTACGAGGGCTACTTCACCTTTCTATAGGGAAATGTCCCATTCTTTGGACCACAACTTTTGATTTTTGGGTTATGAAATTTAGTACGTCGTGAAGAAAATGACCTTACCCATCTCAAATTTAATTAAGGTGGTTATAAAAATTGAAAAGGGCACTCATCATAATCACAAGTATGCGTCGTGTTTTTCCTTTTACGGATCTTTGTTTCCAATGTTATGTTTTATTCCATTCAAATGAAAGTTTAATCTAGGAAAGGTATAACTTAATTTAATAACTTACTCAATCTTGACATTCAAGGTAGTTTAAGTACATTTCAGTTATTAGAAATTCGAATATATGTTTTAAAAAAACAGGTTTATTTACAATTACTTGAGAGATTCGCAATGAGGGATATCCTTGTTAAGACATATATTCAAACTTATGGTTTTGATTTTGATTTTTTTAAATACAAAAATCGAAAAAAATATCATAAAAATAAAAAAGCATATTAATATAGTATAAAAATTGAGATAAATAACATAAAAATCTATATAATACAAAATTTAATATAAAAATATAATAATTACAACTAAAAATTACAACAAAAAACTGAATCAAACGACTAGTAATTTAATGTTTTGAAATACTTGGGTGCCTAAGTCAGAAGTACCACCTTATACTGTTAAGTAGTCTACCACCAATCCAATATTCTCTGGCTTGTAAATTTTATTTCTTTTTAAGCACACACTTAAATTGTTTTATATGCTAACATGTGTACCAAAGGACTCAAAAAACATAAATTTTATCAAATGTAAAACAACTTAAAGGAAGAAAAATTAAAAGCTTCATTATCTCACGATTCAAATTGTATTACACATCCATAATATAGTTGAGTGCATCTAACTTTTCCAAGATTAAATCCTTTCATTCACGCCGTAAAAGGGATATATGTCTCCACTGAATATAGGCACGTGAATTTCGTCTATAAATCTCTCACGTGGCACGTGCAAACATTTCATGTATCATACAGTTATATTATTAGGTACCAAAAGAAAAAGTCATACCTATAGCTGTCATCATGTGCTAAAATCCAATGTGGCAATTGGGAGTTTCGTGTAATGTTGGGGATTTACTACGATCCGTCTATGGCATCTAAATGTCCCATCAAACGACCAAAATCCCTTTGAGTCGTTCGATAGATTTATATGAGAATTTATTCAAAAGGGTATTGTTTCTTTTTCATTTTAAAAAAATTTCCTTCAAATTGATGTAATTTGAAGTGAAAAAGGCACATGAGGACATGAGGGTTTGAAATATGAAAAATGTGGCATTTTCATTTTAGGAAATTTGGGGATATTTTTAATCCTTTGAAGTAATAGTTGTCAAGATTGTCAGTTTGAACATGTCACGCAAGTGCATATCCCAACTAACGATTCCATGTGGCTTGATGGGACTCAGATTGAATAGAATAGATCATGAGTCGCTATAAGAGCCCGTTTGGAAATAATTTAGTTTTTAAGTTTGGTTTTCAGATTTTTTAAACACAAAAATTAATAAAAAATATCATAAAAATCGAAAAAAAACACTCTAATACAGCACAAAAATCAAGATAGACAATACAAAAATTTATAAAAATATATAAAATTCAATACAAAAATATAACATCTATAACCAAAAATTACATTCAAAAGCTCAATCAAACAACAAACTTTTTTTTACTAATGATGTATAGTATGTTTCGTGTTATTTGCTCAAGAAAGTAGACAGCTAAAAAACTCTAGAAATCATCTTCATGCAACTAGGGTTGAACCTTCAAATTATCAAATAATGTGATAAGAGAGCAATAATTTATAATTAAGGCTTGAGGATACAAAAAAATTATAGTCGATTATATGATTATGATTGTGGTAATTTTTATGATTATCGTGATCAATATAGTTTAAGATATTTTTCGCATTAATAAATTATTTAAAGTGTGTAATGATAAGTTAAACAGTATTAATCATATCGGTTATGAATTACTAATTTCTTATAAATTATGAATTTTGAAGTATCGTCTTTTGTCCTTGCATTGGCTGAATGGAATGGCATTTAAAAGTAATATGAAGCTGCTTTTTAAGAGTGGCCGAATCTTATTTCTCAATTGAAGCATATCATAATGGCATGATTTATTAGAAGTCGCTGGATTCTCAATTCTTAAAGTTAAGGATCTCATCATAGTGTAATTTACTAAGAGTGGCTGGATTCTTAAATCCTCAAAATGAAGCATCTCATAACGGCATGATTTATTAGGCGTTGCTGGATTCTATCATAACATAGAAATTCCGGCTTTAGGAAAATATTCAAATTAGCTATATTACATAAATATTCTTAATGGATAGACGTACTAATATAAAACCACATAACTTCTCATCTATCTTCGCCAATATAAAAGTTCTCCACTCACTTATAAACAAGTTCTCAAATGAAATTCTTACTTTCACATACAAGAATCAATAAAAGTATGACATGCTTATGTGCTTAATGTATGAAGTTATTATAAAAGTCTGAATCGACATGTTTTATTTTAGAAGATGAATGTTTAAATTTATCTAATATAGGCTTGATTTAAAAACAGGAAATCTAATAAAATACTAGAACTAAAAGGATTCATATCTATCAGATTTCCTTTTAATTCTCTTTCCATTAATTCTCTTACAAGATTATCATATTCATGTCTCTTCACGTTGCTGTTCAAGTCCATGCTAATCTCCCACTTGTTGAACATAAATTTATAGTTTCTTGGTTGTAAAGAAAGCGGTAGTTTATGCCTTATAATCAATTAGTAGATTGTATGATATGTGATTAATTAGTTAAAAATATTATTTATCTTATACATATTTATTTAATTAATTAACGCATAATATAAAGTCTATGGAATGAATATATGTTGAAATGAAATTATGAAAAGATTGTAATTACGATATTTACACTATAATTATATTTTATCCCTAAATTATTCCTAGTTTTTATTCTATTAAGATTGAACATTATAAAATGGAAAGATTTATAAACGTTATGTTTCTTTTTTATAAAGGATGTACTTAATTTCTTAAATTAAATTATAGAGATATTTAAAGCAATATATGAGTGCTTATTAGAAAATAAATTCATTGAACTGACTTTACTTGAGTATTCTATATAAAATATTATTTGTATGTCTATTAAAAAAAACTCATTGTAATGTTGTATAGGTAATCCTTTAACTTAAGTTCTTTAAAATATCTTGTATATAAATTATTATTTGTTAATATTATTTATGACATATTCTATTTAAAGATAGCTCACTTGGTAATTATTGAATATAATATGAATTATATAAAACTAATAAATGATCAATATAGGATTTGTTATTCTAAAGTAATCAAGAAAAATATTCCAAGTGTTCATTATTAGTATTGATTTAAGTAATACTTAACTAAGGTGTGAATGGCACTTTTTTCAAAATAATTTGTAAATGCCATTAACAGAATCAATTATTATTAATGTAGATTTAATATGATTGAACTAAAATAAAGAAAACATTAATTTCATACTTAATGTTTAATTGAAACATTATATGAAAAAAAAAGATTTAATTAAATTATACAAGAAAATCATAAACAAAAAAATTTAGTAAAAAACACATTGATTTTTCTAATATTCAGGTCATTAAGTATTATTAGATGTCAATCTTTATCTATGAGTAAAAATTATATAGTTAAAAAATTGAGATAAATTAAAGGAGTTTAATTTATCTAATCTTAAATATAGTTTAGCATAGTAATTATATTTATTACCAATATATTTAGAAACCTAATTAATGAAGATTAAGTTATGTATGCTCTTATGTCTAGCCATCATTCCAAATAATGTTATTATTCATTAAATGTTATATCAATTACAAAATCTGCCTGTTGTAACTTACCATTGTGTTTTTGTCATGTTTAGTCAACCAAACAGATATGGTCAATTGATAGGCCATCAGTCGACTGATCCACTTTATTTGGTCAATTGATATCTCTGGGATCAGAACTTTCTCAACCCAGCTCAGCCTAAAACCATTTAACTTTAATCCAATTCACTTCTTAACCTAATTCAACATGTTTTAACATAAAATAATCAATACCAAACATATCATAACATAATTTTTATAAACTTAACACAACCAATTTAATTTATACAACTCTAAATCAAATAATCTTTATCTAAATCCTAATTTCACACAACATACATAACTTACCTCTTAAGTCGTACCAAATTAATCAAATTACCAAATCATTAATCACATTAATTTATTCATACACTTAAACTTTAACCAATTTAATCAACACTTATATTCATGGAATGCATTTACCCAATCATTAAGAAGACTTCCACATATATTAAGCACAAATAGCATCTCTTAATTATGCATCCTATATGCAACAAACAAAACGTGAATACATATGTATGATTGAGCCCTTTCAAGACATGATAAGACCAAAGATAACTTACATGAAAACTTTCACTATAGAACCTATCAAATTCTTCTCTTGAACTTGATCTTCTATTTTTAATCTTCAAGATCAACGTCAATGCTCTCTTCTTGTTAACTTGGTCTTCATACTTCTTCAACATGCTTCATGAACTCCACGTACATTTCTTAACTTCAAAACTCATCATTCATGCACTTCAATTCTTCATGAAATACTTCAAGACTTGCTTTTTTCGAACTGATCCCAATAACCATACCAAACTCCACAAATACATTAGTGAAATCATCTTTTCATCATCAAAACAAAGGTGAAATCAACCATTGGTTCAATAATTTCCCTCTTTTTGATCATAAAAAAAAGCATAAGATATTTGATACACAAAAAAAGAAAGTATACATATAAACCAAAACACACGTGCATGCAAATATTATACGCCAAAAAAATTTTGCTACCCCTTTCTAATATCATATCTATCATTATCCCATTTATTTGTAATCATCAAAAAGTACACAAAAAATTACAAAAAGATATCAAATACAAACAAGTCACATACGAAAAGCATAACACTCTAATATTAATAATCACAAAATATACAAGTGGGATATGCACATCTTTTCCATTCATACCAAACATATATCTCAAATCAATTTTCAAAATCATGTCAAAACACATTATAGCTTAAGAGGTTGTTTGGTTTCATTTTCTTTTTGGGTTTTGGTTTCTTATTTTTTTTAACATAAAAACTGAAAAAAAAAACACAAAAACCAAAAAAAAAAAACAATACACTAATTCAATAGAAAATTTGAAAAAATAATACAGAAACCAATACAAAAACATAAAAATCACAACCAAAAACTACAATCAACAATAATACCAAATGACCCCTAACTTTCAAATTATGTTTTTTTAAATTTTCTTTCAAAAACACTTTCCCTTAATAAAACATACCAAGATAAACTCAAGATACTATGTCATAAATGCTCAAGAGAGAGACAAAATTAACTGAATCTCATTTTAAAAAGTGATAAAAAAAACATTGCCATCAAAAGTGATACCAATGGTTGTTAAAAGGCAATTAATCACTCGATAATCATATATTTAATTCCACAATTGTTAAAAAAAAAGAAATCTCTATACCAATTGTTAAAAAATATGATATCAAATGTTAGAAAGCAAAACTTGATACTAAATATTAATGTCGCCCTTAATGAAAAACAACTTTCAAAACAAGATATCACTTGTGAACAAAACCATCAACCTACATAATAGTTGATACCGATTGTTAAAAAACTAACACTTTAATACTAATTACAACAAGAAAAATGAAAACTAATAACTGATACCAATTAAATAAAACAAGCCGGGTATCATAATACTAATTGTTAATAAAACTCAAAACAAACATATAACACAAAGCATTATCATCAAGTAGAAATGACATAACAAACATCACTTATCATTGCAAACTCACCTTTTATATATAATAAAAGCAAAGAATTAACCAAAAATCAAATTAATACCACAACATCACATACAGGATGTAAAAAAATTTAAGATACCAATTAAATTGTTTCATACTCAACAAAATTCCAAAATTGTTTTTAAAAAAACTCAGCTTAAAATTCAACTAACTCCACCTAAATTAATCAAAATCATGTAACAATTGAAAATTTTAGAATTTCAAAGTTTTCAAATTTTAACTCTCCCTTAATTCATGCAATCTCAATTTTTGATAATTCAAACATTCATCTAAAATCATAAAATGTATGAAGAGAGTCATTCATCATTAAAATAATTCAAATTCAAATACAAGTGCAACATCCCTAAATTCATGCATCGTTATTTAAAACTCTCATATCAATGAGCAAGCGAATGAAAGGAATAAACAAGTTATAAGCATATCAACTCCAAAAGCATCATACAAAGCTTCCTTTTCATAATGAATTAAAAACAAATCCTTCTCCATCTTTGATGATTAATGCCATGTATGAATTTATCAAAAATCAACTTTTGAAACTTTGAAGATAAATGAGGTGCCATGTTCCCTCTAAATATAAGCATATTGCTTCAAAACCAAAAATTTCAAACCTTTTTCATAAACTAATGCATTGAGACAACTTATTAAAGCTTTTTAGTAAACACTTTTGTAAAAGGGAATCCTCCATCTTTTATAAAACTTATAAGCCCCTCCTCAATGCAAGCAATTTCTTTTAAAAATATGTAAGTGCAAAATTTGAAATACATGAGAGGGATCAAAAAGTCAAAATCTTAATTATCGAAAATATGCTAAAAAAATGCTTCTACATGCTACAAATGCAAAACCAATCCATGTAATCTATAAAGCATCTAAACATCCAAGAAGCACTAAAAATAGATATTTATCAAGTCGTAAGTTTCAATTTACCTAAACACACAACATCTAATCATATAGGAAAGTCATTCAAAAGGCCCTTCAACCAATTAACACATATTCGATAAAATTAAGAAACTTAAAAAATCATATTCAAACACTCCTAATAATGATTTCTATTGCAAAAACATATCAAGTCTTGAAAATATTCAATTAAGCACCTTAAAAGCATCAATCATCAATAATATAAGACAATTATTCCTTAAAACAACCTAAGTGCACTGACAAACAAACATTATCCAAGATTAAAAAAGGAGAAAGAATAATTCTAGGGAGAAACACTTACAAATTAGAGGAAGAAAGGAATTAGACATGATGAGAGGAAAAGGTTTAAGACTTTAGGGAAAGTAGTGGCTCGACAATAGAAAAGAAAATAAAACGAAGGTAACAATTATCGAAATTAAAACAACATTTATTGAGGAGTTGAACGAACTTAAATTTTAATGCACACGCTATACTTAGACATGAATTACAAAAATGAATAATAGTATTCTTACATATAATTACTCAAATAGATTTTATTTTAAAAAAATACAATTATTTAATTTAATAATCAAAGCAGCAATTATTCAAATAATCAAGTAACATTTAAAATAAGGAGCCATGCATTTTAAGTTTAAAGCGTACCTCTCTTTTATGTTTATCACCCATTTCATTTCTTGAATTTTTCATTTCCTTAGTTCAATAATGTTGGTGATTTACTTTTTCATTTATGCTTTTGGAGATACCCCAAAAAAACCTACAAGGCAAATTTATTAGACTTTTTATACCCACATTATCTTGGCTCCTTGATGGTTAGTTTCATACCTATTTCTTCCATTTGGAAAAACATTCATATTTCTTAAACAATCATAGAGAAATTAATGAAAATGCCTAAGCCATCCATAATAATAACAAAGTAAAGGTGTACATGACCTATACGCTTTTTCATGAACATGCCTTGTTCTAGAATCATGAAAACTTCTAGATGCATCATATGAGTGATAATAATATCTCATATTGTTTTTATATGCATTTCTAGGTCTAAACAATCTTCTTTGATGAAATTCTTACTTAGAATATGAATGAGACACATTTCATGTCCTAGGATAAGCATTATAAACTTTTCTAGAAACATTCATATAAACATAAGGAGCATATGAAATAAAAGGCCTATATGCATCCTTTTGATGATGTGCATTCACAAAGAAATTATGTCTATTTTTAGGCACATGTACATTCTTTCTATATGATGATCTTGGTGTGTACAAAAATACATGATGATTCTTCCTATAATGAGAGCTAGATGATAAAGGCCTAGAAACATTTTTAATAGATGGTCTAGGTTTTTCTTCTTCTAAGTTCTTTCTTTTAACAAATTTAGTCATATTAGAGGAAGGTTCATTATCACTAATATAACCTAAATTATTTCTATCATTTACAACATTTTGACTATTCAACATATTTTCTAATTTCTCCTTCCCTTTAGTGAATTTAGCAAATAAGGCCTTAAAGGAATTTATCTCCATTTTAAGATATGCATTTTCTTTTTCCAAAATATCATGATCAACATCACATTTTGATTCTAATTATTTCTTTAAAGAGTCATTTTCTTTTGCCAATTTTTGCATTTCACACTCAATGTTATTTTTTTATTCTATTTATTTTCTAAGCTTTTGATTCTCGAATCTACATTCATTAAGTAGTTTTGAAGTTTTGTTATACCTATCACGCAACTTCTTTTTCTTCTTTTCCATGGATCCTATAAATTCTAACCATTCTTTAAAAGTGTATTCTACATCATATGCATCATCATTATCACAAGATTTAGAACAAGAAGGTGCATCATCATTATAAGGAGTTATAGAAGTATATACCTTATCGTCTATAAAGCATAACTAGGCTACTTCTTATTGTTCACTTTCTTTTCCTTTATTTTGATATATTTCTTTTAATGCATGCCACATTTCTTAAACACTTTCACATCTTTATTTAATTTTTTCAAATACTTCTACATTTATAGCGGACAATAAGATACCTAGTTTTTAAAAAATTAATTTTCATTTCTATATCATCCAATTCTAATACATCTTTGAATATAATATTTTCTAAAGGCTTTGAAGGTGTATATGGTCATTTTCTATAATTTTCCAAAATTTTTCTCCCGAGTTTTAAAAAATGATTTTTTATTCTAATTTTCTAATCTCTAAAATTATCTTCATTGAATAAAGGCGGTAGGTACTTCTAAACTAAATTTCATAATCTTTACTCACTCATTCATTATAAATAAATTAATGTGAGACCTAATCTCTGTTACCAATTATTAACCCTATATGGCACCTATGATGGTAGGTGAATTAGGTATTTAAAAAAATCTTTTAAGTTACACAATCTAATTTTTTTCCAATTTATTTAAATGCAGAAGCTAAACAATAATTTAATTAAACAAATTAACTAATAACAATAATTTAAATAATATAAAATAAGTGCATAAAAGTAAAAAAGTAATATAGAGAGGCACAAACGATGTATCCTACTTTGGAGGGGTCCACTTGCCCCTACGTCTAATCTTTAATACCACTTGTTGAGATTTTTATACTATTATAATAAGAAAATACAACATTAGTATTGCAATCCCTTTTCACCTTCTTGATATGTCACCTTCTTCTTTATTTATTTATTCTCCAACTAAACAACAAGCCCCAAACCTCACATTGCCCTCTCTTCCTTCTCTTTTGAACATATAATCGCCCTCATTCTTCTCAAATCAAACTTTCATAATAAAATTTACACTTGAAAACTATGTAATATGGTGTGCTCAGTTTATACCTCTCATTAACTATTACAAATTAATAGGTCTCATTGATGGAATTTACTTTTCTCTAATCTACTTCGGACCTTCTCTAGATAATGCCAACATTACCATTACAAATGCAAAGTTTGATAACTAGCTCTAAAAAGATTAGCTTCTACTATTTTAGGTTTTAGCATTTCTTATTAAGGAAGCAATTGATTGATCTTCAATCCTCTTTTTTAGATTGGCAAGCATTAACTCATGCTTTTGTTTCTATATTTAAAACTAAACAACTTCAACTCAATATAAAACTATAATAATTTAAATGCAATTATTTGAAGATTTTGTAACATCTCCAAAAAGCCAAAGTACTCGCTGATGAATTAGTTATTTCTAGTCACCAAATCCCAAATGCAAAATTTAATGACATAACATATTGTAATATTGATGCTGAATATCATGGAATATTTATAATTCTTAATCTTTGATCTTAATCAGTGTCATTTCATGAATTACTTGGGTACTTACCAGTTCATAAGATTTTTCCAAGAATCTTTATGATTTGCCAATGATTAATTTGGTTAATAAACTTGCATCATAGCAACCATCTATTACCTAAGAGTAGCAATCTTCTTTTATTACTTTAAGTCAAATCAATCTCATTATCGTAAACCTAAGGGTCCTTACCAATTTTATGATTACAAAAATATATATCTGATTACTATTGATGTAAATATACACATAAGAATAACTCTAGATCATAAGTGTACAAATAGGCTTAAATTACATGGCAATCTTCTTAACCTCCAATATCATATCATCCTTGTACAACTTTATAATTATCCTTTAATGTACATCTTCAACTTATTCCATAATATCCTGACACCACTGCAACATATCTAATAACTTTAGACATGAGTCAATTAAGTAAACTTTAAAGATATAACGACAATGATCAAATTCGAGTTGGTAATAACTAGTTTTTTTTACCATACTACTCATTCTAGCAAGGATATTTTTACTACATCTAAATCACAATTCTTATTTAATGATATTTTATTGATTCTTAAAATTACTAAGTCATTACTCCTTGTTCAAAAATTTGCATCTAATAACTCAGATTTCTTTGAATTTATTTTAGATGGTTTCCTTATGACTAAGGAAATTTTGATATAAAGGTCAAGTAAAGTTGGTATTTATGTTCATCCATACTAATCAAACATGCCTTGTTGGGAGAAAGTGTTTCCTGTGATGATTGACATACAAGATTGTGTATCCTAATTTTTTTAATTGTGTCTTATGTTCTGTAGTCCTATCAATTATCCTTTTCTTCTATGTCGTTTACTAATGTTTATGTTTTTATTTGTTTGCAAAAATTATCTAAGATGCCTTTAACATCATTGGATCATATAAGTTCTAATTCTTTCAATATTATTTTCTTGAACATATGGAGTCCTGCTCTCGTTTATGTCTTTGGTTCATAAACACGTTGTTCTATTTTTTAATGATATTACTATACACAAATGGGCTAACTTTCTTACCAATAAAAGTGAATTGTACACTACTTCTTTAAAATTTTTAGGCCATGGTTAAATGTTAATTTAACATTAAAATAAAAGCATTGCATTCTACTTAGGTTAGTAGGTATAAAAAACTTTATAAATATTTTACATTTTAGGGTATTATACATCATTTAGCCTATTTTTATACACATGAACAAAATATGGGTTTTTAAATATAAAATTTGGCATCTTATAAATACAAGTCTTACTCTTTTAGCCTATGCCCATATTTTATTTAAGTATTAGAAATATTTCTTTGCCTGTATTCGCCAATTAATCAATTTTCTTCCCTTCCCTTAACTTAATAATTCCTCACCCTATAAACGCCATTTTCACAAAGAACCTGTTCTTCTTGACCTAATTTTTTTTGTTATAATGTTTTTCCTGTGTTAAGGCATATAATCACCATAAATTCTCATATATAAATGCTAGATGCGTGTATTATGGACAATTCCAAGATCATTATGGCTAAATTTATCTTGATCCCACCATTAGTAGGATAAATATTGCCTATCACATCTGATTTGATGAAAAAAAATCTTTTCTTATATGTTCTATTAGTAAGATTCACTTTCTTCTCTTTATGCTCAATGTATGGCTTAATATAGAAGTAAAAACCTTCTTGAACTCAGCTTCTGTAATAGTTATTTCACCATAATTTATTTCTTTTTTAAGGATATTAATTATCCTTCTTTCCCTATCCAATTACCTATTCCATTGTCTTCTTTTACATGGTTATTTACATCTCCACTTTCTCTAGTTATACCTCCTTATAATAATCAGTCACTCTAATTAGCTTCCCCATCCACTTCTCCTTTAAATTCCTAGACTATTTATTGACCCTATAATCTATCCAAAATTTTCCTCACCTTCTCTAAACCCTCTACCTTTCACTCATCCCATGCAACTATGTCTATTGATTCTACACAGGAG
Source organism: Pinacopodium congolense (assembly GCA_028565735.1). Taxonomy (NCBI): domain Eukaryota; kingdom Viridiplantae; phylum Streptophyta; class Magnoliopsida; order Malpighiales; family Erythroxylaceae; genus Pinacopodium; species Pinacopodium congolense. Next base: position 973,348 of record JAOXYD010000134.1, on the reverse strand, counting down.
AGCTGCTCGTATTTCTATTCTCACAAAAACCTTGAATATTGTTGACTTTTTATAGATAAAACCATAACTTCTTGTCAAGTTAAGAATATTGAGCAATGGTGGAAACCCATGGATGCTAAAATCAATGCTTTGTTTACTATAAACACTTGGAACTTAATTCTAAAACCAACAAGTCAAAATGATGTAGGGTGTAAATGGATTTTCTAGATCAAGAGATTGCCTAATGGTATCATTGATATGTATAAGACCCATTTAGTTACTTAGGGCTTTACTCAACAATTTTGGCATTGACTATGGTGAGACATCTAATTTGGCTATCAAGGCCATAACAATTCACTTAATTCTATCTTTAGTACTCTCTCAGAATTTTTTGATCAAATAACTCGATTTTAGTAATGCCTTCCTCCATCTTAGTAAAGTGATCTACTTGGCTCAACTTTAAAATTATGTTACTTCCTATCACCTTGATTATGTTTGTCATCTTAAACATGCATTATATGGCCTTAAGTAGGTACCTCATGCTTGGTTTCAATGCTTACTACCTTTTTGCATTAACTCAAATTCAAATGCTTTATTGTTGATGTCTCTTTGCTTATATTATTGATGGACCTGACCATAGTTTTTCCCTTTGCTATGTTGATGATTTAATTGTCATAGGTTCTAATTCCTTTAAAATTGATGCCTTTATTTGACACTTACAATAGGAATTTCTAGTTCATGACTTGGATCGTGTGTATTATTTTAAGGAATTAAGGTTCATCATTTATCTTCTAGCCTAATTCTCACTTAAAAGAAATACAAAGATATTGCCATGACAAATTGCAAACCCTATTTCTTATCAATAGAGACTCATCTTATCCTCTATAAAGATATTAGTTTCCTTTTGTAAAATGGTGAGGATTATAGGAGCATTATCAGTTGTCTATAATATGTTACCTTGACAAGATCATAAATTTTATATGTTATCAATTGGCTTTGTCATTTTTTTCATTGTCCTACTGATGCTCACTAGAAAGTAGCCAAATGCCTCCTCTAGTACTTGAAGTATGCTACTAATCATGGTCTCTTTCTTTCCAAATTCAATTATTTTCAATTACAATTTTTATCGAATTGTGACTGAGGTTGTTATCTAGATGATCATCAATACACTTATGTCTATGGGATTTTTCTTGGATCCTTAATTTTCTTAGGCAACTAAGAAACCAAAGACAGTTTTTTGCTCATTTACAAAGGGTGAATACAAAGATATTATCAATGCCACTATTAGAATCCTTTGAATAAGATCATTATTATGTAAAACACCAATCATGTCATCATATGGTATAGCAATCTTAGATCTTTTTAATTAAATTCAAATCCAATCTTCCTCAATTAGACAAAGCATATCAATATCAACTATCATCTTATTCATAAATAAGTATCTAATAAATTCATCATTGTTAAATTTGTCTTTAGTGATGCCTAAATGGCAAATGTGTTTACCAAATCATTGGATACTTCTCACTTCAAAAAAATTTATGCTCAACATAATATTTAATAAAGCCGATTAGTTATCAAAATATAAACAGAAGGTGTAAAAAGCATCGTTATTCTCTATGATCAAGGGTTATTTTACTCCTGTCCTAGAAAATGATATGGCCTCTAGTTCTCCTAATAATATGGATTCATGTGACATCTTCCTAATAATTATTAGGTTGTACAGTTGTAAAATCTAGTCAAATAGAATATGAATTTATAACTGTTGATTATTTTCATTTTAATATATTATACCAAAGGTGTATATATAATTATATTCTTCCATTCAATAATATAAGGAGACTTTATTTCTTTACAGGATGAGGAAGAATTAGGCGGGAAATAGTAGAAGTATAGCACTTAAAATTGATGAAGGCCAATAACAGCAATAGAATTATGAGCAATCAACAT
>JAOXYD010000134.1:945006-962720 GCA_028565735.1 Pinacopodium congolense | reverse complement strand
AATTTCTAATTCTATTGTTAGGAATGAACTTGTGATCTGTAATAGTCCTAGTGATTTCCATAGGTAACAATAGGCTATTGAATTTGTCGATGAACTTAATCAATTTAGCCTAAAATTCTAATTCTCTAAGTTAGACAATCCGAGTGTGTGAGATTGTACCTTAGGCTAGTCGTTCTCTAGTTGTTAATGCTATCACATCGTAAAATCTAGAGAGCTTATTCTAGGTTGTCTCGTGATTAGGGATATGTTTTCTATTGTATAGGACTTATTTAAAAATGGCATAACTGAGGGTTTGAGAGCCTGTTTGAACCTATAGTCTAGCATCTTACACTAATCGCAAGTTATCTATTTCGAGGATCAATTATAAGTCTATAATCCTTGATATATCTTTCACCTAGCTTTCATCTTTCTTGTTTATTTCTTACTTATTTGTCTTTGTTTCGTTAATTATCATTAGTATTTAATTTTGATGTCTTTGCTTCCAAGGGTTTTGTTTTCTTTTTGACAACATTAGAGATAGCAATTCACTCTAGTTCTCTATGGGATCAACCCTGATTTACCCTAACTACTTAGTTAGGTTAGTTAGGTATTTTTATTATTTGGTATCTTACGACGAGTTCACCAAACCCTAAAGAGATGTGTGGAGGGTCAGCGGATGTTCCACAAATAGGTGCGGAGATATCTTTATCACCAACTGAAGGAAGGGGTACTGTTTAACTTTGAATGGGCTCAATATCTCTACCATGAAGTGCAAAATCACCATCATTAGCTGGACATATAAGAGTAACATGATCCTCATGAAGTATGAGGGTGGCGAAGCACTGTGGCTGACCATCATCAAGAAATATAGTTGTCATTGAATGTTGCTCCTAATGATGAGGTCAAATAATGTAAACATCAACAATTTGAAATCTCATGTGCTCTACTGAATTTTGATCTAAAAAGGAATATTGCTCAAAGTCATCTTCAATAGGTGGAATGGAAACATACTATAAGATATGGCTAAGAATCAAAGGATAGGGAATATGTTGGCCCCTTTTCTTGCCTCAAACAAAATAGATCATGTTATGAAAGATAAAATCACCTAAGTGGATTCTTTTACCAAGCATTAGGGTAGATACAAACCAAAGGTCATCGTATCCTAGGTCATTTTAATAACCACTAGTAGAGAGAAGGTTATATTTGATGAATAGGTTATGGAATTTTGGTATGGCACTCAAGTTTCTAAAATCCTTAGGTTTTTAAATATTCCTTCTCGCTCTCTAACTCTAAGATAGTTTTAACTCTCTTAGTTACAAAAAGAGTGGCATTAAATTTTGACATACAATCATAATAGGATAACATAGGAGGAATAGAAATACTTAGAATGTTGTTGATATTGTCTCTAGATAGAGAGATAAGTACATTTTCTACTTTAGATAAGATGATATACTCATCATTCTCCTTAACTTCTCTAAGGTTACAGTAAAAGAGTCAGACAATTATGGGATAAGTTTCAGCTGAAAATGTGAGAAAAGGCTCCCATCTTTGATCAAGAAAAAGCTAAACAAGGCCATTTTCTATGAAGAAATCTAGATGATCAGTGGAAATGACACAGTTGTTGGAGAGTTTCCTAAAAACATAATCTCAGCATTAATCGTAATCTACATATAGATAGTCACTATCTCGACTAGATTGTGATCCTACCTCTAGCAATACTACCACCTCGAGTTGTAACCATGGCGAAAATTATAAGAATACAAGGACTTTAATCAAGAAGTAAGACTAGTAACAAAACACCTAAGATAGCTCTAAGAGTGGGTAAAGTGCATAAGAAATACCGATTGTTAGAGTTAACACCTCAACCTGTAAAGACGAAAGATAATAATGACTAAAAGCTTTGAAAGATTTAAAAACTAAACAAATTCCTATATACATGGGATATTTAAAACTTCTAACCACCTTAATTCACACTTTACAAGGACATTTTTCCATGAAAAGAAATTTTGTTAGGAAAAAAAATAGAGAACACTAAGACTTATCAAAATAATTTCAAAAGAATGTATTTAAAATTTTAAAAAATTATAAGAAAAAAATTTCAATTGGTTTGACTTTCAAAAAATGCATAAACCCTAAACATAATTCCTAATAATTGGGGAAAATAGATTATTTTAGGTAATTTAGTGAGATTGATTGAACAAAAATCTTAAATAAGTATTTAAATGAATTTCACACCTTAATTTTTTAAAAAACTCAATAATTTAACTATAAATTCAAATAAATCCTAAATTGTAAATATGAAATTAGGGGAAAATAATGCAATTGACTACACAAAACCCTTAGACAAACATCTAATGAATGTTTAAAAGGACCAATTTTGATAAAATCATAAAAATTAAGCAGAAATTCGTATAAACCCTAATCACAAAATCTAAAATTTAGGGAAAATCAAAATTGAGCATGCACACATATAATTGGATATTCTACAGTCCTAATTATACTTCTAAATATAAGAAACTAAAACTAATTCAGGCTAATTTCTTCAGAACAAAAATCCCAATTTAGAAACCTTAAGGTTCTAAAAATCCTAAATTGATATAAACTTTGCTAAATTAAAGCCATCAGGGAGAGGGTTATGGACTAAGGAGTTATCAGGAGTCGAATATAGGCTTTACTGTCATCTGAAGCTCGTCAGAGGGAGAAAATGCAGAGGAGATGCGATAGAGATGGAAGAGGGACAAGATCGATGTAAGACCTTGAACCTCATTAGGTTGTAATGTTTCCTAAGTATGAATATATGTTGATGATTAAAGTGATTAAATGGATTCGGATGACCTTGCAAGGCGTTCCGATGGAATCGTAACGACAAAATTAATATAATAAATTTTCAAAATTTTTTTCCATAATCGAGATTCAATTAGACCGATCCCAGTGCCATCGGACCATCCCAATATCTTGCATACATGTATAAGTATAAAAGACATGTATAATTTATTTTTATACTATTCCATGTGTAAGATGTTGATAGGATGCCATAAAGTGATGCATTGATGGACATTAAGGAAGAGAAAGAACTATTCCATGTGTAAGATCTTGATAGGATGTAATAAAGTGATGCATTAATGGAAGAAGAGGGATGAGTCTCATAGGACTTCTCCAAAACCAATCAAAAATAATTTTCCTCATCTTTTCTCTCCACCTACAGCCATGGATAAGGAAGCAAAAGAAACAAGTGTTTAAGCTTTCTTTTTTTTTTTCTCTCCATGTTCATGTGTGATGAAGCAAAAAGCATGAAGTTAGGTTTGGATGATTATGTTGAATTTTCTCTCATCTCATACGTTTTTCCCTCTCCCACACCATAGTTTCTACGTCATCTTCAAACAAAGGTAAAGTAAGGTTAGTCACTTATTCTCATAAACTAGTGATGCTTATAGATGATTGTATGCTTTGCCTAATGATTTTTAAGATTAGGAGTTGGTAAACAACGTTGGTTGGAAGGATTCTGTTGATATGTGTCAGGTTATTTGGCTATATCTTGAGTCATAGATGTCCAAATGGAGTGCTTTTTAGGGAATATGAAACTAGATACATATAGCTATAAGTTTTCTATAGAACACAAGATTTTGTTTTAGCTCTAAGAGGTTCAAATCTGAGTTGAAATGAGTTTTGAAATTATGCCCCTGATTGTGTACAGTCTATAATTTTTGGAGTATAACTCTCGGACTTCTAACCCTTTTGCATAATCTTGGTGTCATTAGAAAGTTACGACAATGGGAAACATTTTGTTAGAAGACAAGTTTGCCTAAAACCCTAAGATACTAGGTCTAAATGGCCACATAAACTTGAACTAAAATTCTGTCATGTGCTCCTTATTTTAATGGTATAAGCCCTCTGGACTAGTATTAGTATTTTAGCCATATCATGACCTAGAGACATCCATATAAGATGATCTTAGCCTCGTTAGAAACTACACACGTAGGGCTAGAATTGTTATGAAGGATGTGGAGTTTAATTCCGTCTCTAAGAAATTTAAATTCTAGCTTGAAGTTGATTATGGAAATTCTATCCATGTTATGACTAGTGTGTAGTAATTTGAGTATCACTCTAATTACAACAATTTACATAAACTTTGAGGCTTGAGAAAAATAATACATGTAGGGCCAAATTTCTAGAAGAGCTCATGGCCAAAAGATTATAGGAACCATTTCTAATCGGTGAAATAAGTTTATTCTGAAATCTGTCCTACATGTGATGATGTGTTAGTATAATATTCTACATATGTTCTTTTTTTTTTTTAAACATATTGAGAATGCAATGGAAAGGATTAGGTCTGAAATACGTTGATTAACTGGTGACTTATGACGATATTTTTCATCTTATTAGGATCTCGCTAAGGAAGCGATATTTTTGTGAAGGATAAGCACCAAAAACGTCTAGAGATTGACAGAGAAACAAAAATAGTGAGTATACCTTTAAATTGGTTTTTGAAAAGTGAATGGATTTTAAATTGACTTTTATTGATTAAAGTTATGAATATTTTTAAGATGAGATGTGCTATGAATACTTTAAGAATTTTTATTGTGAATTTTTATGCACGCTATGAATTGGGTTGAATTTGAACAAAGTTATGTATGACTTCAGTTTTCAAGTTTTAGTGTTGAGAGGATATTGCGTATGTTTTGTCTCGATAAAAAAAATGATTTGACTTCATGTTAAATTGCCTAGATAGAATCGTAATGGAAATCATGATTCCTATATATTGAATTTGGGAAATACGCCCTACCCGTTACGTACAGAATGATACTAGTGTATAGCAGTCACAATTATGTTAAATTAAGGTGAACCCATATGTTAGTTGACTTATTTTTAGCCTATGGTACGCTGAGAGGATATATGCTTATGTTATTACCAATCAGAGTATGTCTTAATGTGCATGATAGTGTCGGGGGCATCTGTCATTAACCTGGGTGAGTTGAGTTGTTAGTATATCCATTATGTCGCCCTCTGCACATATGGAGTATATATTATGCTGCACTTTTATGAGTAAGGTCGTAACCACATTATCATTGGTACGAGTATCGTTATGAGTAAGTTTATAACAATCAGTACATGTTTCATGATCAACTTGCAACCACGGGAAAGCGATGTAAAATTTCGATCCGTAGCCTTAAAACCTAAGGGTAACATATGGCCAAGAAAGGTGAACAGTTTATAAAGAAAGTCTTTGAACATGCTTTTAAGGAATGAGATTTCAAATTGATGTATGTTGTTTTAAATACAAAAAAAAAAAAATTTACAGAGGTTAAAATTTATAACTGTTTTAGAAAAATGCATAATACTCACTAAGCTCGTTTAGCTCACTCTTTCTCCTATTTTTAAATAACCTCCCAGATGCACACTCAGAGGCTCAGGTAACCAGGACTCCACCACACACGTAGCTGTCTTCGTCAAGTGCTACTGTGTAGGCAACTTTTGCATTGTGCATATTGTATTTAAATTCCCACTCCTTAAATCATGTCTTGTATGTATAAGATTTTTTTAAAACAATTATGTACTGAATCCTTTTAAATGAATGCATGGTTTATACAAAATTTTAGTAATCAATGTTTATGGGTCAATGAATGCTTTGAACTCTTGATGTTGCTTATGATAGTGGACTTAAATGTCCTGAGTTGTAATGGAGTATGTGTATGGTGAATATTGAGGTTTTTTGAATTGTTTGCAGGGTCTTGTAAATTTTTGGGTTTAGCAAAATACAACAGTTGTGCTAGCGAAAATTTTTAAGAACTTTTACAAATACTTTCTAAAATTCTACTACTTATGTTTAATGAAATAAAAGAAAAGACATGTTAAAGATAATTGAAATGAGGCTTAGCTTCATGGAGACGTTTCCAATAGGATTAAGATAATCGATTGAAGGGTTTCCATGGAGTGCCAGGCGGGTCGCCCAATCCAATAGGGTGGGGTCCTGTCAGTTATGGATCAAAATATGAATTCTATGTGAAATTGTAGTTATACAGAAAATACGTACATGATTGCGTGATGACTTTTGTGATGATTTACGGATTGGTGGAATCATGAATAATTTATGGAAATTAATGAAAATTTCTTTATGATTATGATTCTGCATTGATATGAATTATTGGTTAAATAATAATAATAATAATGTGTTAATATATGATGATGCAAGAAAATGATGTGACATGATGATATTGGACTTATGGAATATTAACAGATAAATAATGAGATTTTAGTTAGTGGCTTGCCTAGGTAGATTTATATTTAATGGTCTTGATATATATACGATGAGATTGAGATTGATTGTTAGGCATATGTCGAGATATCCTAAGATTGGGGATATCCTTAGTCATTTATTTTGGTATTCTAAGAGTGGGAATACCTAGAATGCTTCCAAGAGTGGGAAGTATCCTATATGATTTATTTGATGAGACCGGATATTCCAAGAGTGGGAATACCTATGATATTTATAGGAGTAGGAAGGGTTATGTGTGTTCTATATGCCAGCAGACTATTAGATATAGGTCTATTAGATTAAGTGGGGCCCTAAAAAATTAAGAAAAATATTCAATGAAAATTTTATAAATGAAAGAATAGATTGGGAATAATAAATAAATGTGAATGAATGTAAATTATAATATGAATATGCAATGCGATGTTTATGTGTATGTGTTAGATGTTACATGACGGGTACATTCTACTTACCTTTTATTAAGTTGGCAGCTCACCCCTTATCCGTGGACATTTATCAGGAGGTGAATAATCAAGTTTAATTATCATTTGTTACATCAGAGTTGCATAGCAAAATAATAGGTGGCTCAATCAAGTTGTAGAGATAATATTGATTTTTTAATTATTTTGAAGTAAGGATTTGATTATAATTTATTATTATTTAAGGTTATTGTGATTTGGAAAACTTTTACAATTGAGATTATTGTTTAGGTATCAGAGTGTGTGAAATTCTTTTGAGATGAAATTTTGGGGTGTCATATTTACAATCTTATTTAAATGTAACAAAATGTTAGAGTCTTATTTAAAAATTTGTTGAAATATTGAGGACTGATTTAATCCTTTAGCTTAAAATTATAGATTAGTTACTAGAGAAAAACTTATAAATAGACTCTTTGTGTAGTTGTTTAAAAAACCTTAATTTTAGCTTTTGGTATTAATAAAAAATCAAATTAACACAGTTAATTTAAATTATAACAAAACAAATTAACACAATTAATTTAAATTATTCTAAAATAAGTAGGCTATGTTAAAAGGGAAAAAAACCACCAAATTTCATGGTTGAGTAATTTATGTCTATCATAATTGTGTAACATAATCTATACAAACACAATTTTAAGAATTTTTTAACTTATAACTTAATAATAAAGCACATTTGGATCCCTTTTCCACGTCTAAAACTGGTATCAATGTTCAAGTAAGTCAATTTTAGGTTATTGATAAGTTTCTACAATTTCATAGAGACATTGGCAAAGCTCTTCAGGATCTGATGTGCATGAATTCATTAGTAGACCTGTTCTCAATCATCCATAGTCCAAGATCCTATTTTGATCACATCATCTTCTTTGTAACTACAAAATCCCAAAGAATTGATCCATAACTAACTTCAGTTAGTAGAGATTCCTGAATTATGCCTTTAAAAAAATTCTAAAGGGTATAAATAGAATTTTACTAGGTATTTATCCTAGAGGAGATTCAGAGAAAACACATGAATTCGAAGCATGGTTTCTAGAAATATACTTGCCTCCTGTCAACAGCTTTGATAGACATCTTTTTTCAAGTAATCAAGGATAAAAGAAGCTAATATTGGTAGGTTTCCTTGATTTTCATCAATGTTTATTTGGCAATCTAATAGAGACTCCATTAGTGTCCTCTGGAAGAACTGATTCAATAAACACACAAGATCCTATAAGTTGAATTGCAATAGAAACATATGCAATAATTATACACGCTCTCTAGATCCGTGTAATGGTGGTGGAGAATTCCCTACTTCTTGATGTGTAGTTACTATAGGATTAATACGTCAACAATAATGGTGGTGCCTACCAAAACCAAACCACTACGTTATAAAACAAGGCGTAAAAGACAAAGAAAAAAAAAAGGGAGAGCATAGTAAAGAAAGTAAGAAAAAAAGGTAGAGAAAAAATGAGAGACATGAGAGTGAGAGAAAGAAAAAAAAGGAAAGAAAAGAGAGACAAAAATATTTGTATATTTTTGTGGATCTAGTTTCTTTCTTTGTAATTCTCTAGTTTTTCAGTAATAAAATTCTTCTATCTTTACCCATGATTTTTAAATTAATTTAGGAAATTTTCACATAAAATATATGTGTCCATTTTATCTTTATTATTTTTAGTTTCATTTTAGTTGCAACCTTACTCTATCCATTCCCAATTTTTTTCAATAAGGGGTATAAGATTTAGCCTTAGGCTCAAATATATTCTTATTGTATGCTCTGAAGTTGCCACCAAAAGTGGATCCTCCACATTAAAAGATAAGGTAGATTATTATTCATTCTGTCAAAGGCACTATTTATAAAGCAATCATGATAGAAGCAATGGCGGCAAAGTACGAACTTCAAAAGTTCAATTAGACTAATTTCTCATTACAGAAGCTGAAAATAAAGGCAATCCTGAAGAAAAACAATTGTCTAGTGGCCATTAGTCAAAGGCCAACTGAGGTTACAGATGAAAATGGAATGAGATAGATGGAAATGTTGTAACTAATCTTCACCTAGCATTAGCTGATGGAATATTATCTAGTATAAAGGAGAAGAAGATGGTGAAGGAAATATGGGATCACCTCATAAAATTGTACAAGGCCAAATTACTCTATAAAAAAAATTTTCTTAAGAGGAAATAATACATTTTGTGTATAGAGAAATCTACTTTGGTGACGAAGCACTTAAAAGTCTTAAAAACTTTATTTTCCTTACTCACATTATTAGGGCACATAATAGATATAAGTGAACTTACAAAACTTTTTCTTCAAAGTTTACCAAATTTATATAATCAACTTGTCATTAATTTAACAAACAATATAGCCTCTTTAGTCTTCGACAATATTGCAACTTTTATTCTGAAAAATGAGAGTTAACATAAGAATAAGGAAGATAGGTTGGCAAGTTTGCAACAAGAGGAAACATTAGCAGTGATAAGAGGGAGATCAATGGAACGTGACTCAAGTATGAGTCACAATCATAGTTTATCAAAATTCAGGAGTAAGAATAATTTTAAGTGCTACAATTATAGCAAGAAAGGACACCTAAAGAAGGATTGTTAGAATCTAAACAAGAATGATTCTATTCCTCAAGGAAACACTGCAAGTACTGAAGATGATGGAAGTGTAATAGTCTGTAAAGCGGCAATGACTATTAGAGGTAAGAGAAGATTTGATGATGTATAGATTCTTGATTCAACAGATACTTTTCATATGACCTCTCGAAGAATCTATCTCTAAGGGATCTATGTACAACTGTAATAATCAAGTTCTAAGGAATGTTATATTTAATACCATCAAATTAAAGATGTATGATGGTACAATTCAGACTATTGAACAAGTATGACATGTGGAGGGCCGAAGAAGATTTTTTTTTCTATAAGACACCTAGATAATCTCATTTTTGGATTTGAGAATTAAAATAAGATCATGAATGTGATTAGAGGAGCTCCTGTATTTATGAAAACATAGAAGATAAGTGTAAATTTGTACATGCTAAAGGGATAAACTTTGTAAAAAGGAGAGGCATCAATTGCTGTGACTAGTCCAGATAAAAAATATGTGATGATATGGCATAAAAACTTTGGACATATGTCTGAATAAGAAATGAAGATACTTGTAGAGAAGAATCTACTTTAAGGTCTCACAAAGGTATTATTACCCTTCTGTAAGCATTGCATTATAAGTATGTAGTATTGATTAAAATTCAATACATCAAATTTTAGAAGTAAGGAAATTTTAGAATTGATTCACTCTTATGTATGACAAGAATTGGTTACGTTTTTGGGAGGAGAAATTTTCTTTGTATTAGTTATTGACGATTATTCAAGGAGATTTTAAGTGTTTCCTATCAAGAGGAAAGCAAATGTGTTTCCAATCTTCAAATTTTATAACGAGCGAGTGGAACTCATTTTTGGCAAGAAGATCAAGTGTTTGCAGATAAATAATGGAGGAGAATATATTGGTAGATAATTTGATGAATTTTATAAGTAAGAATGCATAAAAAAGCAGTTCACGGTGGCGTACACTCCTTAATAAAATGGAGTGGCAAAGCAAATTAACATAACTCTGTTAGAAAGAACAAAAGCAAGAGTTAGAATTTCAAACTCAGATAAGAAATTCTAGGCAGAAGTAGTCAATATTGTCTATTATGTAGTGAATCGGACTCCATTAACTATAATTGAATTGTAAATGTCAATGTAGATGTAGATGTGGATTGGTAGACCAGTAGATTACTCGAACCTCCATATATTTAGAAGTCATGTTTATGTGATGTTCAATGTCCAATAAACTATAAAGTTGGATCCAAAATCTAGAAGATGTATATTTATAGGATTAGATTATATTAAGTTTTCATATGCATTTATATATGATTTCAATCTTATTTTATTGTTTAAATACTCAAATTATCTTTGTTTTGCATTTGATGTTGGATTAAATGTGTTTATGCATGTTTGGTACAAAAAGGATGAAGATAAGTTAATCAGAAGCAAAATGTTGATAAAGTATAGTGGTCCCTGTTGAACAAGGATCAATCGACCGAAGACAAGACATCGGTAGACCGAATGCAAGGATCGGTCGACCCAATGAGGCTTTTCATGAGATCGATCAACCAAACAAAATATATTGATCGATCGATAAATTCTTTACACGGATACTAAATAGCGAACCATCATTTTATCCAGCGAACAAAAACCTAAAAGGTAGATATAAAAGATGAGAGAGAGAGAGAGAGAAGCCGTCATCAGGGAGTAGAGAATAGAACAAGAAACATCCATTGTCGTGATTTCCTTTAAGTTTATCTCTTGTTATTCACATTCTTAAGCTTTTTTAAAATTTTTTGGTTTAGGTTTGATTATTCACATATTGAATATGTGATTCTTTTGGTTTCTAAATTGCTTAGTTTATTGACATAATTATTCGAAGTTTGTAGATAGTGTTTTCAGATTTACTTAGTTTTGGACATTTATATTAATTGTTTAGGGATTTAGAGTTGATATTTCATGAATAATGGATGGTTGATTATTATAATTGAATGGCAGTGTTGGTTTATGATTTATGAATAAATTTCGGATGTTTAATTTTTTGTCTTGGGTTATTCTTGTTTAACTTTCAATAATTTTTAGATATTGTTTGAGTTATTTGATTGTTTAACCTTCATTTTTTATATTCTTGATTAGGTTTTGATTCTTAGATTAATTTTGGCATAATTATCAATTGTTTAATGTTTTAATCTCATAATTGATTTAAGTTTAATGTGTTAGAAATTTTATTGTTAGGAAATTGGTTTGAGGATTGAGATTGGTTTATGCTTTATTGATTATTAATATAGATTGTCTAAGTTTACATTAGTTAAAGCATCGAATTTTGGGTTTCTTTAAGTATTCGTTAATTTTTCAGTTTTTATCATTTTATTTTAAATATGGAACTTGTTTATTTGATATTATGTGGACCAATTTTAAAATGTGTGGCTAGTTCTCTTAAGGGATTGGAGACGTTAAAAGGATGAAGGGATGGAAATTATGAGAATGGAGTTGATATTGTCTTGAATGGGTATTTGAAAGTCTAGGTTAGTTTGGAATTTAGGATAAATGGCATGAATTAGGAGTTACTTCTAGATTTAATCACTCTTTAGGTAACTATCTAATTTAAAAGCTAGGGTTAAACTTATAAGACGTAATAATCTATAGTAATTCTCGAGAGTAGTAATAGGTTAGTTGAATTTGTTAGGTTGCGTAATCAATTAATCTAGAATTCCATTCCTTTAGGTTACACCTTCCGAGCTTATAAGTAGGTGACCTAATTTATTTGTTTCTTAGCACTTAATGCATCTTCACTATTGGACTTAGACAGCCTATTCTAAGTCATAGTAGAGATAGGGACATTACCAAAACTCATTAGTTTTGTCTGTTTTTAAGAAATTAAGCATTCAATAGCTTAATTGAATCCATAGGCTAACATCATGATGATAGTACCTTTTATTTAAATTCAAGGATCAGTGAACATCTTAGATTCTTGAAGATATCTCCAACCCATCTTTTTTTATTGTTATTTATCTTTATATTTGTTTTGCAATTGTTCTGTTATTTGATATTATTGCATCTTAGTTATTTAGTTTCCATCATTTCAGGGTGTTGTCTTTTATCATGTTTGCAACATTAGAGATAACAATTGCATCTCAGCTCTCTGTGGTTCAACCTTAACTTGCAATTTATTGCATAGTTTGGCTATTAGGAAATTTATTATGCGATAGCTTGTGACGAGTTCATCATATATTATTAGGGTATGCTAAAGGAGTGAACGAATATAGTATGTTGAAGGAGTGAAGTGTTATCGTCTATGGGATACCACTAGTCATAATATTGTTATCAATATAAATGTTATTTTCGTGAAAGATAAGGATTAGGAGAACGCAGAATATGTTAACACTTCAAAAGATAATCCAAAGTCTACAACAAAGCAGGTGGAAAAGGAAGCTGACTAAAATGATTCTTTTAAAACTGCAACAAAACATGAGGAGTAAGAACCAGTCAAATTTGATGTTCCAAATACTCAGAGATTAACTCGCATAAGAAGGTCACCAAGTTAGCACTCAAATTATATTATAAAGGGCAATATTACTTTTCGTCTTTTAATTAAGGATAAATAGCCATTAACTCTTCAAGTAGTAATAAATAATTAAGATGCATCTCAGTGGATGGTAACAATGCAAGAAGAAATTGAAGCTCTGCATAAGAATAAGACATAGGAGTTGGTATTATTACCGCAAGGAAAAAAGTCCATTGGCAATAAATGTGTTTACAAGATTAAACAGAGTGGTGATGATCAAATGGAATGATATTGTGCTAGATTTATGGTGAAAGTATATGCTTAAAAAGAAGGTGTTAACTTTAATGAAATATTTTCTCATATCTTTCAACTCACTATAGTTCGAATAGTCCTAACGATGTATGTTACATTTGACTTGTATCTTGAGAAGTTAGATGTGAAAACTGTATTTCTTCATGGAGATCTTGAGGAAGAGATCTATATTCTCCAACTAGAAGGCTTTGAAGAAAAAGGGAAAGAGAACTTGGTTTACAGGTTAAACAAATATTGTACGGTCTAAAACAGACGCTGAGGTGTTGGTATAAGAGATTTGATTCCTTCATCATGAGCCTTGGATATAACAGACTGAATGCGGACCTTTGATTATTTTTCCAGAGGTTTGATAAAAATGATTTTATAGTTTTGCTGTTATATATGGACGATATATTAGTAACATGCCCCAAAAATGATCGTATCAAAGAATTGAAGGCACAGTTGACTAAGGAATTTGAAATGAAGGTCTTGAGATCGACAAACAAGATTCTAAGGATGCAAATTCACCGAGAAAAAAAATGAAGATTTAGCTTTCTCAAAAGAATTATTTGCAGAAGGTCTTGCAACTTCTTAATATGTAAGATTGTAAGTCAATTTCTACCCTACTTCCTATTAATTTTAAGTTATCTTCAAGTATGAGTCTTATCAATGAAGAAGAGAGGATGGAGATGTCTCGAGTACTGTATGCATCAGTAGTGGAGAGCCTAATGATCACTATGATTTTTGCAAGAAATTGCATGTGCAGTGAGAGTAGTTAGTCAATACATGGTGAATTGAGTGTGCAGTGAGAGTATTTAGTCAATACATGATGAATCCTAGTTGAGAATATTGGAATATTATTAAGAGGATTCTCAGAAGAGGATTCTCATATATATTAAGAGAACCTCAAATGTTGCATTATGTTATAAAAGATCATATTTTACTATCAGATGATATGTTGATGATAATTATGCAGATGATCTTGATAAGAGCAAATCTACTACAGGATATGTGTTCACACTAGTTGAAGGAGTTATGAGATGGGTTTCAAAATTATAGTTAGTTATGACTATATCAACAACAAAAGTAGAATATGTAACAACTACACAAGATAGTAAAAAAGTAGTGTAGTTGAAGATGATACTAGAAGAACTTGGTCACAAGAAAAAGAATGACTCTATATTGTAACAATCAGAGTACTTTGCATCTTATAAGGAATCTAGCATTTCATTCAAAGACAAAATACATTCGAGTCCAACATTACTTCATTTGTGAGAAAGTGGGAAAAAAAATGATGGGCATATAGAAGATTCATATCATGGATAACATATAGACTTTATGAAAAAGGCAATCAATGTTAACAAGTTTATATGGCATTGATCAACTTGTGTCCTGATAGAGAGAAAGAATAGTGTGAACATATGATTAATCCTTAATTAGATCTTCAAGTGGGATAATTATCAAAAATCCAAACCAATGTGTTATAAAATAAGGTATAAAAGACAAAAAAAAAAAAGAGGCTCTCCTGCATATAAATTGGTAGGAGAGCATAGGAAAGAAAGCAAGCAAAAAAAAGCAGAGAAAAAAACGAGAGAAGTGAGAGTGAGGGAAAGAAAAAAAATGAAAAGAAAAAAAGAGACAAAAATATTTTGTATATTTTTGTGGGTCTAGTTTTTCTTTTTGTAATTCTCTAGTTTTTCAGTAGTAAAATTCTTCTATCTTTACTCGTGATTTTTACCCAAATTCAAGGATTTTCCGCTTAAAATCTATATGTCTATTTTATCTATATTATTTTCAGTTTCGTTTTAACTGCAACTTTACTCTATCCAATCTTAAATTTTCTCAACATAACAGAACTCTACATAGTGGCTGAGACAAAAGCTACTATCCGTACCTTCTCAAGAAATTTCTCCATGTTTAGGGATAAAACGTAGCCACCATTACTTTAACACAGGGTTAGAGAGCTTGAGAATGGGCAGAAGTCCGTACTAACATCAAGCTTCATAGCTAGCTCTATAGTCCAAAACATAGTGCTTCCCTCCAGCCTTCATTCTTATCTTTTTGTTAAAACAATCATTTTCTTATGTAATTAAGGTATTCTACTTTCAGTAGATGAAACTCCCCTCAAAGTAGTTGTGAATGATTTTTGTGATTTTGAAAATCATTGATTGCTTATTACTATAAATGAGTGACATATAGGTGTTAATAAATAATAATCATATAATGTATATTATTCATGGTTAAAGCCAACTAGGAAACATTTAGATTGTGTTTCTCACATATCAATCTGTACTAATCGAACTTTTGGAATATTTATTCATACCAAGAAGGCAAATTAATGAGAAAACCATGAAAATTATCATTAATAATAATAAAATATTTCTCAAGATATTTTTTTATATTATAAAAAGATAT
This sequence comes from Pinacopodium congolense, assembly GCA_028565735.1. Lineage (NCBI taxonomy): Eukaryota > Viridiplantae > Streptophyta > Magnoliopsida > Malpighiales > Erythroxylaceae > Pinacopodium > Pinacopodium congolense. Next base: position 947,243 of record JAOXYD010000134.1, on the reverse strand, counting down.
CTAATTTTTTAGGAGAGTTAGAAATGTTCTCAATAGGAGAATAGGATACTAGATAAAAGAGCATTGCCGTAATATTTGAAATAGGAGTTGTTTTACATACCATAATTTATAGGCTCAAATATCACCAAGACATCTCAAATGGTTTCCAAATTTGATAATACTGAGATTTGGGGGTTGCGTTCAAAATTTTTAAACTTACGAGAACTCAATTTACTCAAACTTTGATAAATAAGAAGGGAAAATTATTTATTAAATTCAAAATTTTATTCAATTTTTAAATATTAGTGGGAATTATAAAACATAATTAAATGCATAAATTTTTAGTTTATTGTAATTTGTACTTTGAGAAAATTTTTTAAAAATTAAATCATGATTTATATTTTAAAAAGTTGAAAATTTACACATTTAATCAATTTTTAAATAATTTTAACAAATATAAAAATTAAATCAAAATTTTATTTTTTATTTGAACTCCGTTTCCATTTATTTTTTCCTTTATTAATCAAAACTTTTTTGTTGCTTTAATTTATCTTGTTTAGCTTTTTTTAACTTATTTCATTTTATTTTAATTGTTTTGTTTCTTAATCCGTATTGAAATCCATTTCATTACCAAGAAGATATAAAAGCATGACTTAGAAAAACATAAAAAGCAAAGGTTAGTTTCGCTCTATCAATTGTTGGGAAAATAAAGAAAAGGAAGACGCAGCAGGAGTGACAATACAATAATAACAACCTTTCCTTATTTGAATGAAATTGTGAAAAGTAAATACAAATGCACAAAATAAATTAAGCAAGAGAACATCAAATTTTTTAATGTGAAATGCATTTTTAATGTGCCAAATAAAACTATGTGACCTAATCTAGAAAACAACCCACTATAAAACCAATGAGTATACCAAAATGAGTTATCCAATAATTCAAAACTTCGCCAACTACAAATACTTATTTAATAAAGTGGTAATAAACAAGTTTATACTAAAAATCTAGAAATATAGTGAAGGTTCCCTTATGTACCACAACAGTTCCTTCTCTGTATAATGATTATTTTCTCTCATATATTCGACATTAACTACTTCTCTTCACAACAATAAAGAGAGAAAATAATGACAATAACTCTCCTATAATATAACAGTTGTTTTTCGTATAGTGACGTTTCCTTCTCTGTACAATGTCAATTGCTTTCCTATATAGTGACATTAATAGTTTCTATAGAAAAATTTCTCTTACACTAAATAAAGAGGATAGCAATCAACACCCACAAAATATGAACAAAATAACCACGCTGATAGGATTGAATTTTGCTATATTTTCATATGTTATTTCATTTTAATTTATTCCTATTTTTATGTTAAATTGCTCATTTTGTATTCATATTAATTTTATGAGTAGATTTAATGATGGAATACAAAATTTGGAATAAAGTATGAAAATTTTGAAGCAATTAGAGCTATCTTTATTCACACAACATGGCTTGGAAATTGGATGGCTTATGAAGGGTCAATTAAAGCTAAAAATGACTTAGACAGGAGGACCTTAAGCTGTCCAAAAATGCAAAATATTTGAAGCCTTTCTCCTTGGATAATATGACATCAATTGGAACACTTAAGAGATGTCCATCAAAGTATAATGCAACAGCTTATTAACCTCTAAAAACGACAACATGAGGCTCTCCAAGAGAAGCAAGACGCAGTAGCCAATGAAGGTCTTCCATGCATGAAGAAACGACGCAGCTTGGGCATTAAAACAACTTGGAGATATAGTCTTCATCCACAAAAAACGGAGCTTGTCATTCCTTGTATTTAGAGTAGCCCTAAGGGGTCATATAAAAGGAGAATAAGACGGAATAAAGAAGCATAGGAGGGTGAGTGGCGGTTGCACATTGCTTTGGAGATGGAGAGGGCTGAAAGCTTGGGGTAGAAAGCCATGCACGTAAACTCGTCTCCATAGTCAAAAAATTTGGCTACAATGTGGAGAGTGAAGATGACGGCACCACCTTTCTCCTGGGTCAAGGTATTCAGCTGCTCCATAAAGGAATGAAGGAGTTTTCTTAGTCAACAATGGATGCACTTTCTCTTAATGTTATTGGCTGAATGTGATTTCTTTTCATTGCCTTAAGTTTTATGCTTAGTGGCAAATGTTTCCTCTTCCAATTTCTTTTGTTGGGTTGATTCTTCTTCTTTGTTAATTTTTTGTTGGCAACATTTGCTTGAATGAGATACGTCATTCATTTTCTAACT